>MJUT01003829.1:495186-521591 GCA_002080005.1 Gigantidas platifrons | reverse complement strand
TGTTTTTCTCATTATAGGCCTCATCTTTACCTACAGTAGTTGTACCAGTATGTTGTATTTATAAGGTGTTTTTCTCATTATAGGCCTCATCTTTACCTACAGTAGTTGTACCAGTATGTTGTATTTACAAGGTGTTTTTCTCATTATAGGCCTCATCTTTACCTACAGTAGTTGTACCAGTATGTTGTATTTACAAGGTGTTTTTCTCATTATAGGCTTCATCTTTACCTACAGTAGTTGTGTATGTAATGGATACATCAAGAAGTATGAATCCAGTAACATTTATGTCTAATATGCTGTATGCCTGTAGTATACTGTACAAAACCAAACTTCCATTTATTGTTGTGATGAACAAGGTAAGGTACATGAGTTCTCATGTCTGGTATTTCCCCATAGAGACACAGCAGGTCCCTCCTATAAGGCCACTCCTTCTATAATGAAATATTTGCCTAATAAGAGGGTGGTCTGTCTTGAGGGGGACAGTTTAGTAGTATTTTAAACTGGGAATATATAGATAAACACCAAATGTGACTTTGTTCTAGATTTATATCATGAAAACATCTCCTAGTAATTGTTCTATGTGCCAGGGTTCACAAAATTGCATATAGGTTTGGTGGTCCTAGTGAAAAAAAATGTCAGTCCCCATTAATTTTCTATTGCAAAATACCAATCTTGTGTTTGTTCTTATCAAAATCTGCCCAAATTTTGCTGGTCATGTCTGACAGGACTGACACATTTCGTGAACTCTGATGTACATAGAGATGCATCAATGACTTTTGACTGTACAGACATACAGTTGTTATTGATTAATCAGGAAATGGTGACAAATGAAAAATATGTACTACTCTAGTTTTCAGAATGATTGGCTGAACTTCAGAGCTCTATTCAAAAACTACTTTGAGGTCTAAAATTTAATGTGGTTTTTCGTACTATTATTCTGTTAAATTACAATGTCTATACACGTATTCTAATTTATTATGGATTTATAAGAATTTTGGTCGCTCTCTTCCTTTATTCAACATGAAATGAGCAATCACTTGCCAATGAAAACAGGAGACAGCAAATCTGTTTGCAGAATATTTTCTTTTGTTTAAAGTAAGTTGTGAGAAATCTTAATGAATTGTTTTTTGTCATTTCTGGAAATATGACACTTTTTTTACCTGTATTGCAATTGCAAATGTATAATGAAATTATAAAATCGACAATTGTTGAAAATGATAGACCTTTTCACATATCTACATTTGACATCAAAGTTCTATTGTATTTAATAGGCAACTACTGGGTATTTGTAATATAAAATAATCAATGTAGTATTACATATGAAATGAGGGCACGGGTGGCTCAATGAGTTAGGTAGTTGGATTACCTATCAACTCATACAAGCCTATCACCAATACGGCATGGGATCGTGCCCAGCTTTGTAAATTGCAAAAAAGGGTGCACTTGACTCACAGCCGCAAGTTATAAAGTTTACCAGGTGCTTGCCCATAGTTAGTGGTTCTCTCCGGTACTCCGGTTTCTTCCACCACTAAAACTGGTCGCCATGATAAAGCTGAAATATTGCTAAAAGTGACATTAAACACAATAAATCATTAAATCATATGAAATGTTTCAATGATAAATTGCTATAAGAATTATTTTTTTCTGTTTTACAGATAGATATTGTCAATCATAGTTTTGCTGTGGAGTGGATGACAGATTTTGAGACATTTCAGGAAGCTTTAGAACATGAAACCTCATATGTATCTAACCTCACGAGGTCTATGAGCTTGGTGCTGGATGAATTTTATAATCACTTACGGGTAATTCTTCAAAATCATTATCACTATTTTTTGGCATACAAAATTTATAACCAGGTAAGCCTCTGGTTTGGCTAATCTATCACTCAGGTAAATACAGTTTAAAGTTAAACCTGTCAAGATAGTGTTTATGAATCTATATTCATTTGGTATCCGATTACACTTGCAGTCTTAATTCAGTGGTGTAATAGCGAGCATCACAAGATATGAGCTAAACAGCAACATGTGTGTAAAGGAGATGAATCAATATATGATCAATACCAACCGGAAATGGATTCTAAGTTTCGGCATAGAATGGACAATCGGAGTGAAGTACAGGAAATAACCTTTTAATTTGAATAAAAAATAACTATCCAGTTTAGAATAACCCCAAAAAAATTAGAAAGGAAACCGTACAGCTTCTTTACATGAAACGATTAATTTATTTAAAAAATGGACAATCGTTAGACCTTCTTGTTTCGCCCCTAAAAAAAGTCGCCCCCAAAATATCTCGGCCCAAAAAATCTCCTTTGCAATAGAATTAACTGGATAAGTTGAATTGAAGAACAAAGAAAAAAATCAAGAATAATGAAGAAAAGAACCCAAAACTATTATTTGTACATGTACATGTCTATGTGTATATGCGATGTTCACCTGTAGGCTGTACCTAATCCATATTAATGGTTAGTCTGCTTGTTTCGAGTGTAAAAGACTATTAGATTGGTATTTAACACAGCATAAAGTAAGAGTAAGAGCAAAGACTGGTTACTCAGAATAAAGATAATATCTCAGAGTGGAGTGACGACATCTTACCCCAGACTGAATCTAACTAATCATGGTGGTCTAATACAAAGCAGACATCATCATTATCTCATCGAATGTAGCTTGTTCTTGCCATGATATAGCTGAAACCTCACTTTCGTAAGAGTATATTTTTGTAATTTTAGAATGTTGGTGTATCATCAATGACAGGAGAAGGCATTGAAGAATTCTTCAAGTTGGTAGATGATGCTGCAGAAGAGTATGAAAGGTAAATAGAAATACAAATGTATAATTAAACCACCCTGTGACAGTTTTGTTATTAAGGTTATAGTGTTTAACACCATTTTCAACAACATCTCAGTTATATCGTGGTGGTCATTTTTATTGGTGGAGGAAACCTGAGTACCTGGAGAAAACCACCAATCTGTCACAAGTCACTGTGCAGACAAACTTTACCATATAATGTTGTATCGAGTACACATCACCTAAGCTGGATTCGAACTCACAACTTCAGTGGTGATAGGCATTGATTGCATAGGTTGTTGTAAATCCAACTACCATACGATCATGACCACGACCGCCCCTTTTGTTATTTAAAATCACATTATTTGAGAAATGTTTCATGATGATTTTTTCACATGGCATATCCATTTTATTTGGGGTTTTTTTCTTGTCACTATGTGCAGATATCCTTGTATGATATTCAGGATTTATACATTAAATCAATTAAATCCCCAAATTAAAATTCATATAAGAAAATGTGTATTCATGTTAAACTGTCAGATAAATAGACAATAACAGTACATTGACTTGACATAAAATCGATATACGGATGAGGCTTAGAATCGGTGGAAAATGCGAGGGTTTCCTGAGCATTTTCCCAGATTCGTGCCGAATACGTATATAGAATTTTATGTCGAGTCAATGCACTGTTATTGTCTTTATACTGCAATCATTAGTGACATTAATGGATATTACTACCAATATTCAAATTATTAAAAAAGTTAGTTACCCCCAAGAGGCCCCAACTGATTTCTAAATGTTATAAACGGTCAGTGACTGTTTATCACTTGTAAATATACTGTCAATGCATTTTGACTGCTCAAATAGAACGATTGCAGTATAAATCAAAATAATGTAGCATTGGTTAATGATCACAGGATATCACACCATAATGTAATTGGAAGTATAAATTGGACTTTACCCTGACCTATTTTGTCAAATTGGTGTTCCAAGTAACATTTGACCATCCTATCATTAAGTCCAATCTGAATTCCAATTAAAATCATCATATTACATCGTTTTTGGTTGTTTTGTTTTTCTTTAGACAAGAATCTTATATTGACCATCTCTTCATCAACATTTGAATGCATTTTGTATGACACAAGGAAAGCTTGATTTTTAAATAATGTCTTGTGTTCAAGTGTTATGCCTCTGGAATTCAAAGTGGTCAATACAAATTATTTGTCATTTATTGTATAATAAGTTGTACAATATTTTGTTTTAATTTTAGAGATTACAGACCTCAGTATGAAAAACTAAAGAAAGAAAAGGAAGAAGAGAATAAAAAACAGTCAGAAGAACAGTTGTCACGGTTACATAAAGACATGGCAGAAAAGGGTATTTAATTGAATTGTTATGTTGCACAGCATTTGTACCCTTAGAATTGTGAGAGGGGATCTCCATGGACATGATCATACGATCATTTAATTAATGTCTTGTCATTAGTGCCAATGTTGAAAGGTTGAACAGACAACACGTTCAAAATATTTAAGAGCACAAAACGTATTTCAAATAAAACTTATTTAGGCACGTTCCATTCCTATAACAGATCCTTAATTTTTTGTTGTTGAATAAATTAATTCTTTTAATGGCTGTGAACATTAATTTCTTTATTTGAAATGTAAATCAAGCAAATCTCCAATTGTAAGCATACTTTTTGAAGGTTGTAGAAATTAATTTATTACAGGTAAAATAAATGCATGACTTACAATTAAATCTAGAAGTGACTTTGATGTTATTTCATTACAGGTAAAATAAGTACAGGTATACCAATTACACCTGGATGTGATGATCAAATGTTATTTTTTACTACAGTCAAACCTGTCGTAACAGTCACCTTTATATAATGGTCACCTGCTCATAACGGTCACTTTCGTGCTATCCCTGTGCATTTTACTATATATTTTAATTCGATATAGCGGTCACCTGTTCAATGTGGTCAGTGGTCACCATTTATAAGTAATTTTCAGTGTAAAACCTTTGTACAGCGGTAATTTTTATTTTAAAAATAATACCGGAAGTGATTGTGGAAGATTGATATTTTTCTCAAATGTACCAAAAATCCTGAGGTGTTACAAAATATATTGACTAATTTAATTAACTAAATAAACAAACACCATGCATTTTTTGAATAGTAAATGACATAAAGGACAGTTTATCCCTGGGCATTATTGGGGATTTTTATTCATTACGACGAGAATAGAAATTCACTCACCAAAAATATTTTGTATCTAGAAGTTGAGTAAAATATTTATTGATCAATGGAAGGAAAGTCTAAACTCTGAAACTAACAAACAAGGTAATATGGGAAACAAACTTAGAACATATAGAAAATTTAAAAACTTATTTAAATTTGAAGAATATTTACAATTTGGTTCTAAGACAGAACAACAAACATATACAAAATTTAGAATAAGTGCCCATGATTTAAGAATAGAAAGAGGCAGGTATGAAGGTTTGAAGGTTGAAGATAGAATTTGTAATACATGTAATTTAAATATAGAAGATGAGTTTCATTTCCTTATGATTTGCTTGCCATTAGATAACTGTAGAGCAAAATATTTTAATAATATAAGAAGATTATATACAAATTTTGAGAACTTATCAACTGAAGATGAATTTATATGGTTACTATCATGTGAAGATAAAGAAATTATTTCATTAACATCTAAACTATTAATTGATTTATTTAAAGAAAGAAAACAGAGAATTACTTAAAAAAAAAAAAAAAAAAAATAAATAAATGAATAAATAAATAATAATAATAATATAATAAATACATTAGATTATTATGCTTTTATGGGTTGTCTCCCCCTTGACCTTCAGAGTCACAATAGGTGCGTTCACATATCTACCAATGGTACAATTATGTGTATTACCATTGGTACCAATGTCTAAAAATTGTACCGATGGTACCTATTAACTGTGAATGACATTTTTGTAACCAATGGTGGCATTAATACCAATGGGTAACATTGGTTACCAACAGTTGCCATTGTACATTGGCTTGCCAGTGGTAACACATTGGTTGCCGTTGGTACCGGCTTTACTGTAATTATGGCCGATCCTCTCATTCTTACTAGAATTAGTAACATGGTACAAAAAGCTAACGTTTAATTTCCAGAAAAAAACATTTATATAATACTTTTTTTCCCGATTTTTAAAGCATATTGATTTCTGGTGATGGTCATTCTGCAGGGGACACAAGACTTACAGATTTGTGATTTAAGTCACAAGTCTGTTAATTGGCACCATCCCTTGCTGCTACCTGCTTGATAACCACCCACGAAATGAATAGAGTTGAAGGATTCCACACGCTGGCCATCATGCGGAGAGCACAAAGACTTTCAGACTCGTGATTATATTGGGTCACAGGTCTGTTAACTGGCACCGTCCCTTGGTGCTCCCTGCTTGATGGCCACCCCACGATGTGAATACTTTACCTTATTTTTGTTTTTTGTTTTTTAAAATTATTTCGATAATTGGAATTATAGAATAATGAATCCATGGGCTGACCATCTTGCGGAGAGCACAAGATTTTCAGATTTGTGATTATATTGGGTCACAGGTCTGTTAACTAGCACCGTCCCTTGGTTCTCCCTGCTTGATGTTTGTACTATGAACGAAATGACGTAACTTTTATTGTTCTTGATTGATTCTATAAATTATTTGCATGTAAATAAAACATTATATTTACTTAATTTTTCTCATTTTCAGTATTCAATGTTGCAAATATCCAAAAGGTCGTAAATATACTAGTACTCACTCAAACAACATGAACCAAAAAAATAAAAAAACAAAAATAAATAAATAATAAAATAAAACTAAAGCCCTTAACAAAGCGGCTCACTGTCTAAACCGGCCATTTTATTCAGTCCCAAAGGTGGCCGCTTTAGACAGATTTCACTGTATTTTTAATCAATATTTTTTATTGTTGGCTTTCTGATACTGTTACTATAGTCACAAAACTGGCGTGGTCCATAAGTTCATCCTAATGGCATGGCTCCTTGGTGCTTCAAGTAGTCATAATATATTACTTTATTTTAAGATACATTTTATTTCCTCCTCAATTTGTTAGAGGGATCAATACACACCTAAGACTACATGGCTCTAAACTAGTGGTGAAAACATTAGTGCTGTTGGGTTTTTTTCCCATCTTTTTTGTTACTATGTTATAAAACAATTGTAATAAATGCTCATATTGTATATGCCCCCTGTGGGCCCTTGATTGGTAAATTAATATGACTTATGACAAATGACTTATAACAGCGTTGCTAGCATTGCAGCAACAAAATAAAAACTTTATCGTCCTATTAGGTCTGTATGATACCATGACTAGGGGCGGCTCCAGGATTTCAAGTTGGGGGGGGCGGGGGGGGGGTGAACTTAAAATATTCGCGCCGAGCGGAGCGAGGCAGGAAAATTTTGGGGGTATTTCGTGTGAAAAATCACGATTTTATGCAAAAAAAATCATATTTTTTCCAATTTTAGGGTGGGGGGTGTGCACCCCCCACCCCCCCTGGATCCACCCCTGATGACATCTACAGATATTGTTTGGTCACGTAGACATTATAATGTACCACGTGTAAAGCAGTATTTACAGCTGACGGTTGCTAATTACACCAGCGGTGTAGCTTCCATTGAGGCAACAAAAAAAAAATAACTTCATGACAAAAATTTAATGTAAATTACTTTAATAACTTCTTTATTACTTAATAAGTATAACAATGCAGTGTTGTGGCTGACCAGCAATCAACGAATCCTGTTAAAAACGATCGGAATTGGCACAGGAGTAGTCTAACATGTGAAGAAAAAATATATTCATTAAAAATGAAACTACCATGACTACCAAAATGGTTTATCACTAATTTTGATGTTGCATTCAATAACTCGGCACTTCTTTAAGATACGTTGTTTCATGTCATCTGTTCATAGGCGTTTCATTTTTCTCTTTAAATTTTTTTCGATATGCTCAGTTGTAACCGAATCAATACAATACAAATTTGATTCAAATAGGCCATGACTACTTGTTTTAAAAAGAAAAAAAAACGTGTTTTCCTTACTTAAAATGACAGTGGTTTCTGGGGTGGGGGTAATAATTTGACCTCAAGCTGCACCCGTGATTACACCCTCGATGACTTTAAATCGCACTTTCGACTCACTAGAATGACATTTGAATCAACCTACTTGCGATTGGTCCTCTACCAGAATATAACAATGCACATGGACCAATTCCTGATGTTCGAAAAGACCTCTTGATGTTTTTATAGTATATACATGTAGGTATGCATAATTAATTCATTGAATATAAACATACAAGTCATTTTTATACGCCCGAAAGGACGTATTATCGTATACCCTTCGTCTGTCCATCAGTCTGTTAATATCAGTGTTCGGTCAAAGTTTTCTTGGCTTGTATTGATGGGAACTATTTATTATTTGGTCTGTAGCTTGATAATGATGAGTTGTATGGTGTAAGCCCAAAGAGACGTATTATGATATACTCTCCTTATGTCTGTCAATCCGTCAGATGAAAAAACAGAACATGATTATGATAAACCTTACATATTGTCATAGTCGGAAACCCACGGCTGATTACGCTTCGTTCCTCACTCCATCGATGGAGTGAGGAACGAAGCATAATCAGCCGTGGGTTTCCGACGATGACATATTGTATGTCCTAAAAGCTTTAGTATTGGTAGTTTATCAAATAAATTGTTTACAAAGATTTCCATTAATCAGTTCTGTATTATTGTATTGTTTCGGCATAGCTGTTGTCGGGCGTATTGTGCGCTCTTGGTGCAGCTTCTAAGTTTTTAAGTGATATAGTAGATATCCAACATTTTCTCCTTGCAATTTTTATGACAAAAACTCTACTGGAAAAATATCTCGATAATGTTTTTTTTCTCAAGATTTCGTGAATTTGGGATATCTCCATAAATGGCAATTAGTCGAAGGATTATGTGAGCTTATTCAATGCACTATTTTCATAATAATGTGGATCGGGTACCTTCGCTCTAATAACACATAATTAGGTTGAATGTTCCCGACACGATTTATGCCCCTGTTGGTCAAAATCGAACTTGAAAATTTATTCATTTTATCAGAACAGATATGTTGACAATGTTCCAAGCAAAACCGTTTAGTGGAACCTACATATCTATAAACTGGTGTCATCTAAAGTTGACAAGACAATGTCCACATTATCTATTTTACCCCACACCTCCTTTTGTTCTTATAAAATAAGTTCGACTATCTTTCCTTCCGCCATTTTGGAAATATAATTTTCCCGCATTGGTAAAACTTACGGCACTGTGGTTTGCCTGCAAGAATGGCTACCATTGGATTCTACCAATGGTAAACACTGTTACCAATGTCATACCAATGGTAAATAAAATTACCATTGGGTAACAATGGAAGGACTGAATGCACCAAGTGTGTTGTCTCCAAAACTTTTTCTTTATCTTTTTCTTTTTTTTTTCTTTCTTTTTTTTGTATTGTCTTAATATGTCTTCAAATTACATTTAATTATTACAAATCATATGTGTATTTTATGTTCTTTAATTTGTAAATGATTATTCTGCTCAGTACTGGGCTCCATGATTGGAAAATAAAATGTCTTGTATCTTGTATCTTGTCAAAATCATCAACATCCGTAAATAGGAAAGCTTTGAAATTTGACAACAAAGTTAAAGCGATAAATCATTGTGATGTTGGGAAAAGTTGTCGGGCTGTGGGCGAGGAGATGGGTGTTGGTCATACCCAGATAATGAACATTCTTTAAATAAAACGTGAGATTCTTTACGATTTTGAAAACTGTTCCCAGTTCAACATCGTGTTACTGGAAATTGTACTTTTGTTTATTAAATATCTTTATTTATTTATTTGTATGTTTTATTCATATCATATCATATTGAGATAATTTCATCAACAATAAATGTAAACAAGAGTAATATTACGACAGTAACAAAATAACAAGTAATACATTATTAAAAACATAAGATGTAATGAAAAATGTTTATTTACAACTAACGTGCAATATTTTGTCAAAAAATTAAAACCCTTCACATAAAGGTCACCTGTATATAGCGGTAATTTTGTCAATCTCCCCCAGGTGACCACTGTAGACAGGTTTGACTGTACAGGTAAAATAAGTACAGGTATAACAATAATACCTGGATGTGATTATCAAATGTTATTCTATTACAGGTAAAATAAGTACAGGTATAACAATTACACCTGGATGTGATTATCAAATGTTATTCTATTACAGGTAATAATAAGTACAGGTATAACAATTACACCTGGATGTGATTATCAAATGTTATTCTATTACAGGTAATAATAAGTACAGGTATAACAATTACACCTGGATGTGATTACCAAATGTTATTCTATTACAGGTAAAATAAGTACAGGTATAACAATTACACCTGGATGTGACGATCAAGACAGTGATGATGAATTTACGACGCAGCATGCTGAAGAAGGTATGTATTTGTTATAAATCTTGATTCCATATACAGCGAGGGCCCAGGTGGCTCAATGAGTTAGGTAGTTGGATTACCTAACAACTCATACAAGCCTATCACCAATATGGCATGGGGTCGCGCCCGGCTTTGTACATTACAAAAAAGGGTAGATTCGACTCGCAACCCCAAGTGATAAAGTTTATCAGTTGCTTGCCCATGGGCGGTGTTTCTCTCCAGGTACTCCGGCTTCTTCCACCACTAAAACTGGTCGCCATGATATAGCTGAAATATTGCTGAAAGTGGCGTTAAGCACAATCAATCAATCAATCATCCATATACAGCGAAACATATCTAAATTGAAACTCCTTGTGACCAACTTTTGTGTTCGGCTTATAGATTACATTGATAAAGATTTCCTACATTTAGAACTTCATACAGGATTCTGGTTTATTCAAGTCTCAGTTAAGATTTCCTACATTTAGAACTTCATACAGGATTCTGGTTTATTCAAGTCTCAGTTAAGATTTCCTACATTTAGAACTTCATACAGGATTCTGGTTTATTCAAGTCTCAGTTAAGACACGTTTCATTGTATTTGAACAAATTGAAAAGGGATAAAGATATCATTTTATATGATTGATTGATGTTTAACATAAAGTAAGCAGTAATTCACTTTTATTCCTGAAGAGAACAAGCTTAAAAACAATAAAACATGTATCTAAACTGTGGTACTGGGACAATCCTATGGATGGATGTTTTGATTGACACAAGGAAAAGGGGAGATAATAGATATGGTCTGTAAATGTTGCTATACACCTGGCCATCATTGACAACTTTTGATAAACTGTTTCTCATTATAAGTTGCAGCAAACTGTATTTTAGGTGCAAGGCATTTATGAAGGACGAGGCATTTGCTTTTATCTCACCATAAGTATGAGTTGTGTATTTCATTTGTCCCGTACATTATATCTCGAAACTTGTTTATGACAAATAAAATTTACAACTATAGGACTCCAATTCAGCTTAAAATCCAAACAGTTTGATGTAATAATCTTACACAAAACATTTGCTGGCAAAACATTCTTGAATATCAGTATACTATTGTAAAATGTCAATATTTACAGATACGGTTGTCTCCCTTTGTTAAAGGTCTTGAGTTAATGTGAATAATGTGCTTGTAATGTTGAAAAAATACATACATAATGAAAAACAATTATAAAAGCTTGTTTTACAAATTATTGTTTTGTTTGTTGCTATACTGATTATCTTAATCTTGTTAAATTATTAATTAACTTTGATGTTTTAATATTCTTTTTTGTTGTTTTTTTTACAGATGAAGAAGAACAGGGAGAGTATCGATCATTTAAAAGATTTTTACAATCACAGAAAGACAGACAACAACAAAAATATGACACAAAAATAGAAATTTCACAAAATGACAAAGATAACACAAAACATAATAAAGAAGATAATACTTAAAACTAATCATTGTTTTTTATTTGTTTTGAAAATATGTAATCAAGAATTTAACCAACAGTCTCTAACTATGAACATTTATTAACACGATGGATGTCACTAGTGACGCAGGAACTATGAACCCTCCTTCACCATTGTTTTTTAGTGGTGTTTGTGTTGCTCAATCTTTAGTTTTCTGTGTGATTGTTTGGTGGGCCATTGTAGGTCTTTTTGTTCTTTTTTCTTTTGCCATTGTAGTCTGTCTTTTGACTGACAGGTTCTGATAGCTTCAAAACCTTTCTTAAAACTAATTACAGTTGTATGTGCTACTCTTGTATATACATGTATGTTGTTAAGTCTTTTTCTGTGAAAGTATGATTGCTATGGTATATTAAACTGCATCAGTGGTGTAATGGTTAGTGTGCTCACCTCGAGTGCGGTAGATCGTGGGTTCGAGTCAAACCTAAGACTTTAAAATTGGTATTTGTTGCTTCTCCAATCAGAATAATGTGTCCGAGTGGAGCGACATGTCTACCTATAGACTGCTGTTTCAGTGAGCTAGCACTATAAAATTCCAACTCAGCGTGTTGGTCTAGAACAAAGCGGACCTCATCATCATCTCATTGAAAATTAACTTGTTCTCGCCATGATATACCGGTGGCGGTAGCTGAAGTATTTCTGAGTTGGCATTAAACAACAATCGCTCACTCATTCACTCCTATGGTTTATTGGTGTTTTATTGTCACCTTCAGCAATTTTTCAACTAAATTTTGACAGCCAGTATAAATAGGGGATGAAAACCCTAATAGTTGATGTGGGTGTTGGGTGCAAACTGATATCAGCGATGTAAGGCTTGTGGTCAGATGTCAATGACCTTAACTACATGGTAACCTTTTTTAGTTTGAGAAAATCCATGGAGGTCTTTCAAGTTTTTGTTTATATCTGTTGGGCCATTGCAACCTAATTTATAGGAGAATCGGTATTCTTAACTTTTTTATGCCTGTCCTTATCCAGGACCTAGATTTCAAACAAATTTTATCAGGCTCTTTTTTGTGGTTAGGAGTTGGTCAACTAGATAAGTGGCGAATGTTCTTGCACTTATTGGCAACCATTACTATTTAATTTATTTTATTGGTAAATTGGATGTTTCCCCTTTGATCTCGCTCCACAATATAGTTGAAATACTCCTAAAGTTGGTGTTAAACACCAATCAATCAATCAAGTGATATTGTTAGTATCAACAGATTGACTCCTATACTGAAAATTATAGTTCTGTGTGATGTTCAACACATTTTGATGTTACATTTGTACTAATAAAGCAAAAACATCAGTTTGAAGGTCAACATTATCACAGCTCATCCTATAGGACTACTATACTAGTGATACCAATGATAATGTCTGTCTCGATCTTCACAGCTGCAGTTATTCAGTATTTAAAACAACACACTTGGTAGATGATCACCAAATATATAATGTAGCTGGCAATTCAATAAACTACAAATTCAGCCATCTTGGATCATCAATAAAACATAAATTTGAATGAGATTTACAATTGGTTTGATTTTAGCACAAACAAGGGTTTTAGAGAAGTGAAATGATTAGATGATGACGAAGGTGAATCCTATGTGAGATCAATAGCTCACAGATCTCTTCTGGGATAATCATAATGCATTTGTATGAAAATAAAATCATGACAGTGATGTAAAGCAAGCGACCGATAAAAATGCAGACAATAATCCAAAACAGCAACAACAAATACCATTTATCAACAATCAAGGTGCCAACAACGAGCAGAGAAATTGATTATTTACGATATATAAATAATTGGACTGATTGCTGTATCAGGAAAGTAAAAAGAAAGAACAGACAAAAAAAGACAACATTATTATTATTATTATTATTAAATATGCTTATATAGTGCCAATATTAATTAAAAATTACTCTAGGTGCTTTACATACCATAACATACATTTACAAATGGATATAAAATTCTAAGAGCAGTGTTAAACAAATGAAAAGAACCAAGACTACTACATATACAAAACGTACTAAAACAAGTTTACCAAAAAAACAGGTTAAAACCACTAAGAGTCGTTAAAATGACTGAAAACCACATTGGTGTAATAGAAAATCATTACCATAAATAAAAATGATAAATATATACATATACATGTACTATAGCTACATACACTACAGCAAGTACAGTGACCGATTGTGATGTCTACATGACACAACTTGTGTAGTATGTGTCACAAATGACCATGGATATGTTTCATTGTTCGTGTTCACAATTCGGTACTTTCCTCATTCATGACTTGTCACATGGTTTGTAATAAGAGTAACATGACGGGTGCCACAACTGCTTAAACTTGCAGAGCACTTGAGTTCACCCCCTGGCTTTATTGGGGTTCATGTTCCTCGATTTTTAATTTTCTGTGTTATGTATTGTAGATCTTTGTTTGTCTCTTTTCTTTTAGCCATTGTATTGTCTGTTATTCTACGATTTAAGGCTTCTGATTACCCCTTTGGTATCTTCAAAGTCCTCTTACATGTAAATGTAATATCTTGTATACATGTATAAACATGTTGTGTCTTATCATATATGTATGTTGCCATCCATATACCTTCTTCCAAAATATGATTCCTTTGCTCCAAAAAACAATTAAATACATGTTAGTTAATATTACTTTTATTTATTTTTTTTTATCATATATACATTTCTATTTTCATGCTCTCACTAATCCACTTTTCTCAAGCAACTTCATGTACACACTTAACAAAAAATTAAGAAGTTCAATGGCAAATACACAATACATCTTTCCGATCTTGACAAAAATGTTTACAATATATTGTAACTCTGATTCAAATGAAACTCAACAGATACTTTACAGAGACATTAATGAATGAATATTCTTAAAAGGAAACAATTTTAAATGAAAACTTTTTTCAAATTCATGTTTTTGAAAGGCTCTCTAAAAATAGCACATTAACATGTATTAATAAAAGTCACACATACACATAGTAGTGTGGTTTGTGGAAATATGTATGAATCCTGTACAGGTAATTAACAAGGTTTGGAAAGAAAGCACAATCTATCTACATATTTTTGTCCGTACCATTTACGGTATCCTGTATTACTTTGCTTTATTTTTGCAATGATAATCTGAATAAAAATCATACTTCAACAAGGAACAATTACACCTTGCAACAATTTATTGCACATACTAAAATCAATACTTTAGCTTAATAATATTTTTTCAACTGAATTTCAACTGAAAGTATATTATCTGACTGTGTATCTAACTGTTGTCACAGAATGTCATTATATTTGTTAAGGTTCAAAATATGGATCATTTTTTTTTTACATCTTCCTGATAAAATGAATCCAAATCGGCTTCATATCTACTTCAAAAGTTCATAACAATGAATACTTTAATGATTTGTCCATTCATGTCCATATTTTTTCACGACTTTTGACTTGTGTCTCTAGATCTATAGATAATTCCTTTCTGTTTGATACTGCGGACAGCTCCCGGTGGTAAACGTCCCGTCACAGATATGGCATAACAACCTTTAACAAATCCTCCTGCAAGTAAACACCATGTATCATGAACAGAATATAAAATTATAGCTTATAATTAGAATAACGACAAATGTACTACAATGAAATCTGTCTAAACAGAATCCTGATTAAAAAGGAATTCTGTAAAAAACTAGCTTTAAATAAAGACCCAATGTAGGAAATCTTTGTTGACTTCACCTGCATAAACCGAACACAAAAGCTGGCCCCAAGGAGGTTCAGATCTTTGTTGACTTAACCTGCATAAACCGAACACAAAAGCTGGCCCCAAGGTGGTTCAGTTTAGTCAGGTGGCACTGCAGTAATTTAAATATCTACACAGGTATTACTTTTAACATGTGGTGGCACATATGTTCTCTTTTTTATGTTTTACATATGAATTGTATGTCAAATCATGTTTTTCGCATAATTACATAAAAGGGCTTAAGGTAATAATACTGTTGAGCATGATTTTGTCAAAATTGTTCAACAAGAACAAAGTATTTATTTGATAGTGTTCTGGTTGGCTGTTTTTCTCACAGAGTACGAGTACAAGCTATATAGATGTGTTGTATCTCTAGATAAAGTCTGTAAGTGTCATGTTGGTGGTTTACTCCATGTATTCTACTCACCTGATTGTTGTACACACAAATATTATTTATAACTAAGGGTCATGTAGTAATGGAAAGTAATTTATATAATTTGTAGGTGTCATGATATAGCTGAAACAATGCTTAAGTGGATGTTAAACACAAATCAATCAATCAATACTACTCTTCATTTCTTCAAAACATATAAGATGTAGTATAAAATTTCATACCTGATCTTTGCCATTTTGCCACCCAACTGTCTTTTGGTTCCATTAATGCAACAAACCTGACAAATAATGTGTAAAAAAATCATTAAATATACATGACTTCTCTTGAAACTGGTTAAAAAGTTTGAAAAGACCAAAGTGTTAATCAGAAGCTGTAAATCTAAAAAGGACCTACAATATAATGACAAAAAATAATATACAAAACATTACAGAGAAAACTAACGATTGAACAACATGAACCCCTTTTAAAAATGAGGTAATTTTGTTTCAACGTACAAATATATCATAACATTAACATTCCTATCACTTAAAATTTATGAAATAAAAGTCTACTGTCTGATGGCAGTTTATAATAATACAGCAGAAAGTCAAGTATTTTGGCACCTTCGTGCCTCTTGATGGAAATGGGTAGGACTAGTACCTTCATAAAAGATGATCTGAAGATGAAGCATATTTCTGTGCCAAGGATCACTTTATTAAAATTTCAGAAGGATCTGCGAAATAGAACTCATATTATTGTGGAAAAACAAATGTGTATACTAGACAAAAACATGACCACACACTTATAACCATAATACAACCACAAACCATTCCAAATCAAATATATTGAGTTACTCATCAATTGTATCTTAAAAGGCCCAAAAAACATACCCATCAAAATTTGAACTTGTACAATCATATACTGCAGTTCTGTTGTTTTTCAGATGTAGATATTCTTCACAATTGTCACAACCATGCAGTTCAAACTGGTCAATTGTCTGAAAATAAAACATTCATTTGTGTAATGGCCATGTAGTTTAAATTTATTATTTGATAATCACTTTGATAAAAATAATTGCACTTATTTGTCCATGTCTTTTTAAAATGGTGTTGTCATTTTCCATTGATTTATGGTTTTCACTCACGTTTATATATCTGTTGAAGTTACTTTGTATGTAATGACATTTTGACAAAAGTTGAGTGTTTAGATAAATCTGTCCATGCCAAAATATGCAGCGGAATAAACCAGGGGTCAGATTTTAATTTTCCAGAATACAATTGATAGTACTTGTGACAAGATTAGGCTGGAGAGTGAGCGATTGCTGTTTCATGCCAACTCCTTAATGCTGCATGCTTAGCGGAGAAGCAACAAATACCAATTTTATAGTCTTTGTTTTGACCCAATCGGAAATTGAACACACAATCTACCACACTTGAGGCGAATTCAAGTTACTTCGGCACCTAAGATAGTCATTTCGGTACCTGGTCAAATCGGCACCTATGTATAATTAGTGTCTTTTTTTTTCATTTGTACATTTGAAAATCATAATTTTATTGATATTTTTATTCAATGCTATGATACTGGACACAAATATTTCCGCTAATCAAACATAATCAAATTATACCACGATTATAATCACATCTATCATTACAATGTAGTTCGTTATTTAGATAAACAATAATTATTTCAAATCTAAGTTTCTGCTTTTTTTTAAATTCTCAAAATAATAACGATGGCTTAGTTGCAGGCTTTATTGTCTTTCCCTCTACATTACAACATCAAAGATTTCCAAAGTAATAAGTATATTCAAAAGAAAGTTGAAACACATCTAACATTTGTTAGATGTATTTAAATTATATTACAAGTAATTATTTAATTAAAGAAAATAATAGGAATTAATTAAACACAATCAAATTTAATTGTAATAACGAACAATGTTTTGTTGATTGACTTTATAGATTACATGTATAAATGATACTTGTTAATAAATCCAACTTTCTTTTTTTCATTTAAATATAAATATGTTATTATATATTATTTTTAAAGGAAAACTCCATGGTCTTAACAAGTTAGCGTGAATATTTAAATGACATTAACTAAAAGACATTTGTGTTAATGAATGTTAAAAATAATATACCGTAAGGTAGAATTTGATGATTGAAGTTGCCTGTTGCACCAAACAATGGGGGTCGCCATTTTTCAACACACTATACAATGTGAGAAGACAAGGGACATAATCCATTCTCGGATTATACCTAAAATTAAAGCTCTTCGGAAAGAGCTGTGACGTATTAGTGCCGGTATCTTATATTATATCAGCATTGATCAGTTGCAATTTTATCATTAAAAATTATGTAAATCGTAAAATAACGTCGTATATTTATCTTTTGATATTTACAAAATCATTATGACTTCATGTTAAGCATTTTATTGCACTAACGAAATTAAAAGGGAATATGTGAGAAGAATTTTTTTGTGTAATTACCCTTGTCAACACATCAACCAGTGACCTCGAAAAACACGGGAAAGTACGACAGACAGCATTGGGGACAAAAAAGAAAAAAAAAGCATGTGTACGCATAAAATAAGTTAAAACTGACAGTTAATTAAACTATACGGCCAATCACGTAAAACATGAAATTCTCTAAGATGAAATTATACGTAGACCCTCCCCCCTCCCGATACAAATAAACTCATTGTTTTATGAAAATGTAACATTGGATGGGAATATTAAGAAAAAAAATTAGAACGTTATACGATTATAAACATTGTATTGCAGTTGATCTTATATTAAAACATAACCAAACGGGCACGATGTTGGGAAGAGTCAGATACATGTTATTTATTCAACTAACATGATACGGTCCTGTGACGTCACATGAATAGGTGTCATGGCCGCTTACACTACGACAGGAAATCCCAAAAATATTCACATTTTTAATTGGGTATATTAATGTTAATAAAGGTGCTTTTTTTTAAATAATAAGTTATTTATGAATAAAAAGTGATAATGAATTTAATTAAAACAACTTTTCAACTGACTGGAGTATTCCTTTAATACCGATGTCGACTTGATCATGACCTGGTTCCGAAATAACCAAACATTAGGTGTTAATATGGCTAGGTTTCGATTTGACCTGATACCCTCGAGGCGGGCATGCTAACCATTACACCACCAATGCAGTTGATTAGGCTGGAGATACAGAGCAGAACATTTCTTCCAAGGACTATAAAACTCTTATATAGTGTTCTGATATTCCTCTGTAAGTGAAACTCTTATAACATGTTCCTGACACTTCCCCATCTATAAAAACACTCTTAGTCTTATATAATGAGTCGATTCTTCCAAGTTTATTAAAGCCCTCTTGTAATTGTATAATGTCCTGAATCTTCACTTCCAATAATAACCATACGTATATAACGTCTTGTTTCTTCCCCGTCTATTATACACTCCTATATACAGTACAGTCAGAGACATACCGTGATAAACATATCACTTAACTTAGTGATACTTATATATCTTTTATTCTGTTTAATCTATCTTCAAAATTTCTTTTGTATTTAGAGTGTTACTTGCTATCACCCAAAATGCACAAGAAAGTAAGTAATAGATTAAACAGAGCAAAAAATATATCAGTATTACTAAGAAGAGTGATTTATCACGCTATGTCTGTGACTGTACTGTAGTTCTAAATCTTCCCATTCTCTATCTTTTTTAATTTTTTTGTTTTTTTTATTAATTTATACATTTTTTAGTCCTTGACAAATTTCCCCGTACTGTACAGGTAAAAATCGGGATATTTCTATCACATACAAGCAAAAATATACACCTTAACTAAAGAACATAAAAGGCAAGCCCTCAAATTTCTCTGATCTTTTGGAACAGTCTCTAGAGACGCAGGTTGAGACATTTTCCATTCACGTGTGTTGACAAAAATATCTCAAGCTTTTTAGTGACCCAGATAATTGTTTCCGGTTGTCGGAAGAAAATAGTTCTCCATAATATATACTTTCATATGCTTCCATATAAGTAATAACTCTGTAAGCGGTATACATTTGATATTTAAAAATGTATTTTAACCCTTTTATTGAAAGATTTTACTCTTATTTTACCGAAAACTACGGAGTCAAATTATAGTGCGACCGGAAGTAGGATAAATCTTCACGAGCAGTTGTTCGGCTCGTCAAAGCAGATGATTTATTTCAGAGATAAGATAAAAGAACAAAAATATACACATTTTATGCAATTCATACATTTACATAACATGATATTTTAAATGAAAAAAGTAATTGGGAAATTTTTCAAATTGCATTTTTGTTGCAATAATTAACAAAACGAACAAAAAACATTGACCTAACAGTAACAATACCACATGATATTAATAGTTATCGCATATCGGAGACTATGTCAAGATAACTGATTGTCACCGTCCTTACAGCCATACAGGTCAAGAATTATGTGATGAAGCAATGTTGTGCAATAAAAGAAAACTGCTGAATAACCATACACGTGTTTCTAGTTATATAGACTGTCAGAGATTCACCAGTGAACTAACAATTTAAAATAAAACAATAATTCAATAATAATCATGATTGGTTTTTGTGGAAGCAGAGAGAATGCCTTGAGTGTTAAAGAGGGAGTTATAAAAAATGAATGTTTTATTGATGTACTCAATCTTGTACCACATGCAATATTTGCAATGTTCAGTTTGTTTATCCTCATTATATGGAATAGATCTGCAATTGGAAAAATGGAAGTTAAAACATGGGTACATTTCAAAGGACATTCCGTGAGATGGATAGTTACTTTACTTTTAATTCTCAATTTATTAGTTGGATTAGCAGAGGGGATCATGGCTGAAACTTCAGATCCTGATGTTATAAACCTACATGTAATCATACCACAAGTGTTAGCTTTATTATCAACAGTTCTTAGTATTATATTCTATCATAATTTAGAACAATGGAATTCTCCACGATTTTTATTGTCGCTGATATTATATTGGACTATTTGTATTGTGCTAAAAATTCTAAAATCTGTTTCGTTGCAACAGAATGGAGTAACCATTAATCACATTAGAATGTGGGTGACCTGCATTGATGTGTTCATGTATGCGATTTTGCTAGTTACAGAGTTAATATTTCTTTTTATTCAGGTAATCTACGTAATCTATTGATACAAATATATGTACCCAGATACTCACCTCATGTGTTAAGGTTTTCAGTCACCTACTTATGCATACATGTGATCTGTTGAAAATAACTGAGCTCAGATCTATTGGTAGAAAATTTGAAATGGAGATTTTTTTGCACTCTTATCCTCACAAACTTATCATTCATATTTACAAAAGTCAATTAGTTTCTGTCTTCAATTTATAACCATTGTATTAACAATCTGATGCCATTATTAAAATACTTTTATTAGGCATTATTATGCTTTACTATAGTAACAGAGTAAGAAATAAGTGTGTTGTTTTCTGCTTTTCTGTCGGTGTCGGCCAGCAATAACTAATTATTCCTGTGGCATACTGCATATACAGATAACACTAATAATTATTGGGGAATTCCGAATATGCACATGGTGAAAAATCAGTGTTTGAATTTGGCTGGTAACTGCACGTCAAACTAATGACTAGTTAGTTACATGTATTTCCCTTTTGTGATACTACAGCTGTACATGTATTACAAGATGTCCTCCATGAAAAGTTATAATACAACATGTATCTACAATTACATGTATCAAATTATGGAGGAATTATTTCCTTTTGCCCTTCATACTTTAGGAAATATCTCCTCAGCTATGGATATTAAGTTTCCTTATTGCATTAATTGTATACAAAAAATGTATTGAGCACATTTATACTATACTTGACCACATTTGCAGTAGGTAACTACAATGTATATGCAGTTACATGTAGTTGCATGTGTACAAGCATTTGAAAAAAAAAAAAAAAAATTATTTCTTTTACATGTACAGTGGAACCTGTGCAATCCGACACCCGAGTTTTCCGACATCGTGTGACATCCGACAAAAATTTATGGCCACAAAGTAGTTCTGTTAACATAAATAAAACCTGAGTACTCCGACATCCTGTACAATCCGACACATTTCCTTGGTCCCTTGGTGTGTCGGATAAGACAGGTTCCACTGTATAATCAAAAGCATTAAAGAAAACAAGGTATAAGAAGAGAAGAGGGAAAAAAAAGAACAATTAGTATTACTATTTTGACAAACACCATAAAGCCTAAAATTGTGAAACCATTCTAATATTATAAATCTAGATTATTCCTATCAATCCTTTCCCAAATAATTTCAAAATTTCACTGCTAAAAAATATGAAATCATATTTTGCTGCATTTTAAGAATAATTTTTAGCAAAGTACATTTTTGTAAAGCCCAGTTTGGGAAAATTTGAAGATATACAAAAATGTATGATAACTTTGTAATTACTAGGAAAAGTAAAAATCTTTAGAACAATGGATGTACATTATAGGTCATTATCTACATGCATGTAGATCATCAAATTTGCCAATACTAAAAAACAGCAGAATTAGTTTCAAATGTCCAATACATGAAGGCTATGATTAACTTAATTTTAAGCAAATTATTGATAAATTATGGAAATTGTAGTGTGCTTTACAGACAAGTTTTCAACACCAGGGAGGGAGGATGGGTATTGGTCTCAATTTAAGGGAGACTAGCAGAAAATGGGAAATATCACATGTATGCTTATGTCTAGAAATTCACCGATCTGCATTTTGATATAACAGTAAACACTCCCTCCAACAATATGCATAAGATTAAATTGTTGCTGAAAGTGGCTAAATGCCAGCATGACAATGCATATAACCAATGAAATAATTATATTATGATTTGTTACTTACAAAATGTAGTTATGAAAAGAAAAAGTTTATACAGTGATGTTCAACAATTCCACCAATATATACATGTATCAACAAAACAATTTTCTCTAGTACGATAAAAATGAAAAAAAAAAACAAGATACAATGTACAAGTTAATAAACGACAAATAAAATAGGTTTTTCGGCAGACTTGCATTTAAATCCCCCTTTTAACACGTGTAAGTTTTGGATTGATGAGAAAAGTAATTATATATCATCAAAATTAAAGAATGCATATTAATATGCTATAGAGGTGATAGAGTAATGGTCTTTAACCAACAGATTCTACCTTCCTAGATAGTAGTAAGACAGTTAACTACATGTATTTATTAACCCTGCTATTGCACTGTCCATGTTTTTTGTTGCCATTCATTTTTTTTGATAGTATGTGGTCTTTTTTAGTGGAATCGAATTCTGTGCAGGTAGTAGATCCAGTTATCAAGAGGGGAGGGTTGTGATCACATTAGTAGATCCAGTTATCAAGAGGGGAGGATTGTGATCACATTAGTAGATCCAGTTATCAAGAGGGGAGGGTTGTGATCACATTAGTAGATCCAGTTATCAAGAGGGGAGGGTTGTGATCACATTAGGAGATCCAGTTATAAAGAGGTGAGGGTTGTGATCACATTAGTAGATCCAGTTATCAAGAGGGGAGGGTTGTGATCACATTAGGAGATCCAGTTATCAAGAGGGGAGGGTTGTGATCACATTAACTGGTTTAACCTCACCACTTTTTTGTGCCTGTCTCAAGCCAGGTCCTAGATTTTCACATCATATGACATGATCTTTTGTGTTCAGTGAAGCTGAGAGGTGATTGTTTAATTTGTTGATATTGGTGGAATTTATGACCATCACTATTTAAACTTTCTTTTCATAATAGAAGTATATACAGGAAAGCAAAGAAACAATGTATACAATGTATATATTTTATGTACAAATAAAAGGGTTTTAAATGTTTATGATATAAAAATTCAAGATAGACTTGAATTGGTTTATACATACATGTACATGTGATGTATACAAATATATGACTATGAATATTCACTTTTATATACATGTACATGTACATGTATACATGATATTGTACTTGTAGGGGTCAAATCAGTTTTTTTATGGGGACTTTTCCACAAACATTATATGCATAGTGCAAGTACATGTAGAATCATACTCATGTGGTCACCTCTATTATGTATTCACCTGTATTTTAAGGTCACCTTTTCTTGTCTTGTCATAGCAAATTTCATATGAGGCCACTTATTCAATGTCTTTGTTTGACTACATATTAGAAACAAAACGAACAATCACCAAATGTATGGTATATTTGATCAGTACAAGTTAATTCACAATGTTCACTATATACCACATTGGATAAATATTCATGTAATCATGACAACAAGATTGTCAAATTTCAAATCCTTCTTCAATGTTTAAAAATTATGTTTGACTATATTTTTCAGAAATATGCCTTTTTTAGTCAACCGATTCCAGTTCGTCCTTCACCAGATTTGGGGAAATCAGATTATATTTTTTCACATGTAAATTTGCTGTCAAAAGTCACTTGTTTTTGGATCCTTCCTTTACTACGACAGGGTTTCAAGCATCCAATTGAACTGGAACAGCTAGGGAAGCTACCTGAGGTAAAAATGTATATATATCAAGTAACAGTTGCTTGAATGAAGATATGAAAGAGAAATAATAAGATTTTAAGTATTACAAATATAACAGAAACAGGAGCACCTGCTTGCCACAGCTGGATAAGCAGAAATTTGCAGTATTAATTATAATGTTGAGTTTATTTATATACAAAAAAAATGTATATCCAGTGATTCAACTAGGCACAGGTCTCATGACACTTGCCCAACTATGTATGAGACTGCGCATGCGTGGAGACTTGACGCCAAGTTTTTTAGCGGAGAATATTTTTTCCAAAATGCACAGGTCTTACACCACCGAGACCACCCAAACTTTCTAGAAACATTGCCATTACCAGCTTGAGCAATCTTACAAACCATTTGGGAATTTTTTTTGACTTTTTAAAAAGAATACATTCTAGGCCAACCTGGCTTACCTGTGAGAAATTCCAACTTCCGGTAAACAACATCCAGGATAAACAAAACATTACATTGCATGTGAAGTCATTCATTCGAACTTGACTGTACTTTTCCATCCCAATCATACTAACTCATGTAACATTGGCCCATTGTGTGTTTCATCACTTGAGAGAAGGCCCTCAAGAAGAAGATAATGATCATATGTACAAACTAACAAAATCATCATAATTTTGCACTTTCCACTCATGCACTGCATGAATGACTTCAAGAAAAGGTACAATGTATATGTACCATTATAAAACCCCAGGAATCATGAAGAATTTGCTTATATTCATATTGTTTATTATATATGTAAGGACTAAGGACCTCAACACAGTACAACAATCTGCATGTTACAGTCAGCTTGCAGAAAATTATATTTCGTTCCAACAAATTAAAACGTACGATCACAAGGTTGAAGTGTATTACTGGCTTAGATTCGTTAACAAACCTAAATATTATACAGTAGTATGTGATGCATCTTTTAATAAAAATCTTATTGAGTAATCAAGTTGAGATCAACCCAGGCCCAAATGACTCGATCGTGAGCTCAGACAGCTTGAAATATCCTTGCTACATATGCAACATCCCTGTCCTCTGGTCAGAAAAAGGAGTAGCATGTGATAAATGTGACCAATGGTATCATTGTAAATGTATTAACATGACATCCCAAATATATCATGGTCTTGACAATTCCACCAACTGGTATTGTAACAAATGTGAAACACCTAATGACATGAGTGCACTATACCAATCTGTAATGCTGGACGAAACAAACATAGATAATAACAGTACAAGTACATTCAGCAGCAAACACTCTATAGACCAAAACATATCACAACTCCATCACATCACAGCAGAAAATGTTGGGATTCCAATCGCTTCTTCATCACCTAAGAAAGCCCCAACTATACAATCCAAAAAGAAAAACATTAATTCACTGAGAGTGTTAAATATAAACTTCCAGAGCGCAAGATCTAAGGCCACTGAAATGTCACTGCTAATAGATTCAGCAAACCCAGATATAATAATAGGTTCTGAGACTTGGCTAAAACCAGAAATACATGACTCTGAAATAATGCCTCCAAATTACACAATATACAGGAACGATAGGAAAGATGGCTATGGGGGAGTCTTAATAGGTGTCAAGACAGACATTGCAAGTTCTGAATATACCAACAACAAAAACATAGAACTAATATCAGTTAAAATACAACTATCAAAACAAAAGCCACTTATAGTAGGTAGCTTCTATAGACCACCCAATCGCACAGACGACGAATACACAAACAATACCATACAAGAAATAACAGACTTGTGTAATAATAACAATGCTACTGTATGGATAGGGGGGATTTCAATCTACCCGATATAGAATGGCCAAGTGAAAACATTACAACTTCTCACCAAAGTAAGAAACTGAATAAGAAATACATAAACTTGTTCAAAGATTGCTCTCTGGAACAGATAGTTAACTTTCCAACGAGAAATACAAACACACTCGACCTGTTTCTAACCAACAAACC
>MJUT01003829.1:481827-493721 GCA_002080005.1 Gigantidas platifrons | reverse complement strand
GCATCTACATGTTGGGACCCACATAATAAAGATCAGATAGATGACATAGAACAAGTGCAAAGAAGATCAGCACGCTTTGTTTACAACAATTACAGAAACAAAGAGCCAGGCACAGTATCAAAAATGTTAGATGCACTAAACTGGGAACCCTGAGTCAACGGCGTGCTAAAAGTAGGGTTACCATGTTGTATAAGATCAGGAACAACATGATAGCAATTGACCACCAGCAATACCTATCAAAAGGGGACGCAAGAACCAGGGGGGAACATAAATATAAACATATCACAACATCTAAAAATGTATATAAATTTTCCTTCTTCCCAAGAACCATCCGAAGTTGGAATTACCTCCCGTCCTCAGTGGCATTAGCACCAGACATTGACAGCTTTAAGTCTGGTCTGGAGGGTATCCTATTCCCTCCAGAATTCATGTAAACATCCACACTATGTAAATAATGTAATTATGTAAATAATTTTTAATTGTAAATTCGAAATTTTCAGTCTCCACGCCGGGATAATTTCACTCGTTCCTACGAGTCTATCCTGTATTAGGAAGAAGAAGAAAGAATTTCCTGAAGAAATTTTGATAAAACTGGCAGTTGTCCTGAAGATTTCAAAGTCTACCATGTCTGGATTTTTTTTGTAAATGTTAGGCTAGTGGGAAAATTTTTTTTTCTTCAAAATCTGCATATTTTGCCCTGTCTCCACTACATTTAGAGGCTTGTTGTATCTTGACATTCAGGACTGGTATTCTTGTATACATTAGTATACTTTTACCAATTTTATGGTCTACTGAATCATATACAAAATGTATGTACAATGTAGCCTTTATACAAAATGTAACAATATCCTCATTATAATCTACTCTTGTGTTTTCTAAGAATTTAGCCATCAATTCTATGTCTAGATTAATTGTGTACTGATGTCTATAAGACAATAATGAACTGGAGTATAGGAAAAGACCCTGGAAAATATGTTTTCTTCACATTTATGTATGAAATTAGAATAAAATCTAAAAAATAAACAATGTTTAAAATATTTGCAAAAAGTAAATCCCAAGAGTAAACATTTGTTTTGGTTTGGTTTGTATAAAACTAATAAAACTAGTGAATTTAATAGAATTAAGGTAAATGAATAATGATTTCTAGTACAAGAAAGACAATTTTGAAAAAATATAATAATAATAAAAAAATTTATTGTAACTGAGATTTATTATTCCTGTCAGCTGATACTATTTTAGTATGTTAATTCTCTGCACTTCTTATTGCAATTGTTTTTCATTTATTCTCTTATTTTTTTTTCTTTTCCAGAGTGAACTGTCGTCAACAAACTATAAAAAACTAAAAGCAGCTTTTGAATATGAAAAGGTATATAAATACATATATTTAGTATATTTATGATTTTTGAGAATGCATGTATAACTTGATAAGACCGTACAAAATTATTTCTCTGGCCTTTATTTCAAAACAGTGTGTGTGGAAAGAGCAAGAATTTTGGTGTCATTTTGTTTTTTTTAAATGATTAATTGCCACGTTTAGAAGTGAACATTTCAGACATTTTTCAGACTTGGAAGTTGCATTTAAGCAAACAATGTTAGACACTCGCTCTGACAGGTTAAGATGAATGCAGTGTTTCCAAGTCAGAAGAGTTATTCTTGTAAAGTCATAATCTGGATTACAAAAATGTGTATATGTATTAGGAAATGACATACAGTGTACATATATAGTTTCACATATAAAGATGAGGTCACTGTCACCTTGACTCTTGACCATTAAGTCATAGTTTATTTGTTATCATACAACTTTGGCAATGGTAGAGCTTATTTGTTTTAAGGCTTAGTGCCTTCATGTTGTGTTGCATAAGCTTTAGGACATTGTTGGGTGTCACATACAAATGAATAAGAATGAAGGCACTGTGACCTTGGCATTTGACCACAATGTCAAATAATTCTTTATCATGCTGTTGCAAGGACATACTGAATACAGAGTGGGGAGGGGGTATCATTTAATGGGTTTGCACAAAGTACCTCCTATTTAATTTTGGTAATACAATCAAGCCTGCTCATGCAGTCACCTGTATTAAAAGGACATCATTTTCTTGTCCTGTCATAGAAAATTTCATATAAATTTAACCTCTTTTTAGAGGACACCTGTCTTATAAGGACACTTTTTCTTTGTCCCAAAGGTGACCTCTTAATACAGATTTGACTGTATATTAATTTGTAATATTCCATTATATTTTTTCTGCACAGAACACTGATTTTTATATATTTTTTTTGTATGCTTTACTTCAGAAAATGTTTTCAGATTTGCTGTGTGGCTCACAGATTGAATTAAAAAAAAGAAATTTAAAGAATTTATATTAATTACAATAAAAGATAATTCATTTTAATTTGTTGCATATTTTAGAGTAAAGCAGAACTTAAAGGCAAACAGCCATCATTGCACAGAATATATTTGAGAGCATTTTGGCCAGTATTGGTTTTAGCAGGGTTTTTAAGACTTGTCGGAGACTTGCTAGCATTTGTAGGACCGTGGTGTGTTGAACATGTGGTTACATATGCTTATAAAAAAACGAGAGCTCAAACCCCTCCTTCCAATGATGATCCAACCAATCAGACAGCATTTGTTTCCAGTTACCAAGACAACATATCCAGTAATTTGACTGTAATACTAGATTCAGGAAATTCAACACAGGTATTTCTAGAACATTAATATTAAAAATATTATTGAAACTTTTCTAACAGAGGATATTTTTAAAGAAAATTTGAAAGACAATTTTAAGTTTTAATGCTAGTTACTATATTTAAAATTATTAATCATAATATTCAAGATCACAACAATATATTACAATGTTTTTAAACTGGTATTTAATATTTAACTAATTGAAAGAAAAGCTATTTAACTTTCTGTACTAGTCAACTGGAGAAAGAGAAAACAAAAACATATTTATTAGGTTTGTACATATTGTATTCAGATAAAAATGAAATGGATCGGGCACAAGTTATAGCAACTTGTGAAACTTTTTAGGACTATTCAGTGAGCAAGTATATGTTGGGATAGGACCTTAAAATGAAATTCATATGAAGGGCTGTCGTAAGTTTGAATCCCATTCATGGCAAGGTGTATTCGATATAACATTATGCGGTAATGTTTGTCACTGACTTTTTGCAGATCAGTGGTTTTCACCAGGTACTACGGTTTCCTCCACCAATTAAACTGACCTCCAAAATACATCTGAAATATTGTTGAAAGTAGCATTAAATACCATAATCCTAACCCTTTTATTTCATATGATGGGTTATGGCCCTTTGTAGGTTTATGTCTGTTAAAATCATGAAAAATGTATGTTCAGCTTACTATAAAATAATTGGTGTGCTGTTTTCAAGCCTGATCCACAAAAATCGGTTCTATTATTGTCTACTCCTTAGGGAACTGATCTCCTATAGTGTTGTCTGGTGCAGTATAGTGCCCAAGCCAACAGCGAGGACACTATACAGTATTACCTCACCAGACAACACTATAGGAAAACTGTTCTCGAGGGAGAAGACAATAATATATTTAGTACATAACATCCCATTCTAGACACAAAAGAAAAACACACTCAAATTCAACATTATAACAATAATAATAACAAAATTTACAATGTAACATTATGTTTGCATTGCCAAACCTAGCCATGTTGACATCAGACTACAGCGCAAGTCTATTTTAAGGGAGATAAATCTTGGCAAAAATATATAAAAATTACGCTGGAAAATCTTACCTGCGGGAAATTGTTTGAAACTGGTATAGTCACCCGTTGTCAAGTGTACTGTTCAAAAATAGTATACAGTGATTATCCAATCAAAATACAGCATTTTCATATGTTAGGTACTAAAAATATTTAGGGTTTTAATTTTTATTTGCTATCTTTAGCATGTTTATGCATATTTTTACTACCAAAATGCATTTTTCAATCTTTGAAAAATGATCTACCTATCTACCTGTTTCTTCAATTGTTGGTCTGTTGGTCAAGAAACAGCAAGCCAGTAAGTTTTATGGGTCAGTTTTTTAATTTACTATTATAGACTTTTTAATGTAATAACAATTACTATAGACTATCGTAAGCTTAATATACAATTCTGTGTAGTAGCTTTATAAGCATTGTTTTTTGTGTGTCAGCTTTTACCTTTTGATTTTTCCTAATTTTTTTGGGGACATTTTATTGCTTTCTATTACATTTTTTTTCTATGAAACTGAAAGTAATTTTAAATAATCAATCATGCAGCATTTCTGATACTTTTTTCCATTTTAATTTTCTCCCTTAAATTATTGTTTGAAGTTTAAACATGGTAATCAGTTAAACCTGTGAATTTGACCTCTCTGGTAACTTAGAGATTTTTATTAACTATTGACATTCATGAACCCTTCTGTTGTAGTAAGGGGCTGTCATGGTCGTGATTGTATGGCAGTTGGATTTACAACTACCTGTGCAATCAGTGCCTATCACCACTAAAGATGTGAGTTTGAATCCCACTCTTGGTGAGGTGTACTCAATACAACATTATGTGATGAAGTTTGTCAGTGACTTATTACAGGTCGGTGGTTTTCTTTGGGTACGTGGTTACCTGCACCAATAAAACTAACCTCCATGATATAGCTGAAATATTGTTGAAAGTGGGGTTACAATACCATAACCTTTAACCCTTGGTATAAGTTTTTTTTTTTACTATGGGAATTCATTAACACTCCTGTTGTAGTTTCTGTGTATATGTTGTCATTTCTGTGAGAGTATGTTTTATTTTTGAATTGGAGCGAATCTGTGCAGGATTTTTTATTGGTTGTTTGTATTTGCTTCAATGGTCGCTTGAAATCTACCTCTGTTTGCATGAATAATTTCTGCCCCTTATCAGCCATTTTCATTTTTTTAAGACATTGAATCACTGCTATTTATTGCACTTACAGGTTGCCTACTTTCCGACAGTATCTAATTTCTTTCATAACGGTTTTATTTTGTGTGGTGTTGTGTGTATTGTAGCTGTCATACAGTCATCTATTTTACAATGTCATGTTTTTCTTGTCCAAAGACATGGCATTAGAGTAAGGTGTGCATTGCAGGTAAAAAGATATATTCAAGTAATCAAAGAGTTTAATACATACTTCCTGGCCGTCTCTCCTAATATATAATCTATTTATATATAGCCAGATAAACTACTTAACTAATGATAAATATTATGCTTTTCATTTATATTTTCCCTATTTGTCTTTGTTAGTGAGCTGTCAATATAACAATTGACCGTGCTCGGTCAATATAATGTTTTCTTCCTGATTTTGTCCGAACTTGTTTTTGGTCTTAGATATACAATAACAAAAAACATGTCAACTGACAGATTTGCCAGTATTGAGTATAATATAACAAATAGTTCATGGCATTTCGGGCCAAATGGCAGTTTATGGACCGGTCTGTCACCCACAAAATAGTATTTGGACCTCAGCTTCGCTTCAGTCTATATAATATTTTGTGGGTGACAGACCGGTCCATATACTGCCATATGGCCCTTACTGTCATGAACTATTTGTTAAATGTTGCAGGTGACGGTAAGTATTATGTGTCAGTGGAAGCTTTCTTGAAAAAGTTTTTCAATTTTTTGTGTTTTTAACCTAAGCTGACCCATATATACAGTAACTGCTATATAGATAAGTATTAGCCACTATAAGATTTTAATTACTATCAGGGAGACATTGAAATACAAAAATGCTCTGTAAGGAAAATAAATTGAAGACATATGCACCTTTTATACATTGCTGATATAATTATAAAATTATGTGTTTTTATACCTTTTTTTGTATGAAATAAAGGGAAATAACTCCTGTAAAACGTATAATTTTAGAATCAAAGTTGGAGATGTACAGTAGGTCTATTACTGATCCTTTTATTGATTTTTAATGCAGTTGACCTTATTTAACTTACAAATATTTTGTATGTTGTAGATTAACAATTATTTGACAGTGTCAGAATTCTTTGGGAATGGCTATATTTTATGCTGTGTTCTGTTTATTGCTACAGTTGTACAATTATCTGTTAACCAGATTCAGGTTTATTTTGTAATCAGACAAGGCATTAGAGTAAGAACTGCTCTGCAGGTAAAAAATTCAATTTGTTAAAAAATCGCACCTTATTTTGTTTTTTTTCCCCTTTGCTTTTAGCTAGAATGAACCCTTAATACTAAGCAAATGTTGTTGTTACTTGCAGGAAATTCATTATCTGACATTGTCTGATTTCTTTGAAGATGGTTATACTATATGCTGTATACTGTTTCTAACTTCGATTTTACAACTAACAGTAAACCAACTGCAGTATTATTTTGTAATAAGAGAGGGGATTAGAGTTAAAACTGCTTTACAGGTAGACAAAAAATTGTCATATGATGTAAGATATTGATAATTTATCTTCCTTTACCATATTGCATACATAGAAAAAAATCTCAGGAAATAAACATTTTAATTTGTATATATTTTGCAAAGGGAGATAATGTTAAACTTTAGTGACTTATCTCCCCTTGTTGCTTAAAGAAACAAAAATTCAGGAAATTAACATTGAATTTTTATATTTTTTTGCAAAGGGAGATATTCGGAAACATTAGTGACTTATCTCCCCTTGTTCCATATAGAAAAACAAAGAAATTAATATTTGATCGTATTATATATTTTGCCAAGGGAGATTATAGGAAATATTAGTGAATAATCTCCCCTTGTTGCAGATATACAGAAAACCCCAGGAAATTAAGATTTGATCATATTATATATTTTTCCAAGGGAGACAGTGGGAAACATTAGTGACTTATCTCCCCTTTCCAAGATATGCATAGAAATAAATGGAAGAAATTATCAGTAGACTATATCTTATTTGGTGACAGGAAGGAAATATTTCTTCTAGGAACTACTTTTCTGCATTGACAGGTTTTCCAAGGAAGGACAGCTGTTTGATGAAAGAAGGATATTGATTTTTGTAGGTGCAAGAAAGTGGAACAAACATTTTTTAGATAGATGAATAATGATGATTTCAATTTTCTGTTTTTCAGATCAGCCATTATGTGTTGGTGTCTGATTTTCTACAGAATGGCTTCATTCTATGTGGTGTTTTATTTATAATGACACTAGTTCAGTTATCATTCCTCCAAGTTCATTATTACTTAGTCATCCGAGAAGGTATAAGAGTCAAAACAGCTCTTCAGGTAAAAAGAATCAAGAAAATATGTAGTATGTACCAGTGATCATTTTGTCTCGCCTTTTTCAAGTATTTTTTGTTAAACATGAATTACACACGTGATTTTATTAATTTATAATTATGTATATAAAGCTTTTAGAAACAAAAATATAATTCCACTTTGAACAATCAGACTTTGTTCTATTTATTGTGAATTCCTGTTTGGGCTAAATTACTTTAGCGAAGATTTTTTTTTTAACAAATATTAAGAATAAAACTTCTGGTAGGCATTTATTTATGTTATCACTTGATGTTTTGAAATAATGCCACAATATAACTGAAATATTGTTGAAAGAGACGTAAAACACAATAAACATAACCTAACCTTTTGAAACAAAGTCTGATTGTCATATCCAGTCATCCTAGCTATTTAATTACAAATCATTTTTAACATTTTTTTTTTTACATGAATATACAAAATGTACATTTATATCATTTTTTATCATAATCTCATTTTACCAAAGGTTCATGTATGATTTTTCTGTCACTTCGTGTCCTTTGTCAATCAATTTGCATTATTTTTCTTATTCTGGAAACTTATAGGCCAATTGGAACGAATAATGACATAACATCTGGAATATTGTAAGCATGGATTAAGTTCTTTCACATATTGTTATGGTTGTCATTCTTCAAAATTAACAAAGCTTTGATTTGGCATTTGATGTATCTTTCTCTTCCATAGTTGTAAAGCAGTTAAATAATTTTCAAATTTTTAAAATCAATACATTTTGTACTTAAAATATAATTTTTACATGTGTATGTTCTGAATATTTAAGTCCAAGTGAACATACGGGCAGTCATGGTTGTGATTGTATGGTAGTTGGATTTACAACTGCCTGTTCAACCAGTGCCTATTACCACTAATGTTGTGAGTTCGAATCCCGCTAATGGCAAGGTGTACTTGATGATTGATTGATTGATTGATTTTTGGTGTTTAATGCCACTTTCAACAATATTTCAGCTATATCATGGCGACCAGTTTTAGTGGTGGAGGAAGCCGGAGTACCCGGAGAGAACCACCAACCATGGGCAAGCAACTGGTAAACTTTATCACTTGTGGCTGCGAGTCGAGCGCACCCTTTTTTGTAATTTACAAAGCCGGGCGCGAACCCACGCCGTATTGGTGATAGGCTTGTATGAATTGTTAGATCCAGCGACCTAACTCATTGAGCCACCCGGGCCCCTTGTACTTGATACAACATTATATGCTAAAGTTTGTCGGTGCCTTGCTACAGGTCGGTGGTTTTCTCTGGGTACTCTGGTTTTCTCCACTAATAAAACCAACTGCCACGATACAACTGAAATATTGTTGAAAGTGGTGTGAAATTCCATTACCCTCCCCACTCAAGTGAACATTTGAAGTTATGATATTTCAAATTTTTCGTGCATGACCATTGGATTGATGTAAAAGTCCACCAAAATATGCATGTAAACTAATATATATAACTATATGTATAATATTGTTTAATGCTATATTCGTCTTTATTTATCTCTTCTCTTCACAACATCTAGGATGACTTCAAAGAGACAAATAATTTTGCATGTATATAATTGATCTTTCTTTGATTGATGAAGTCTACATATTTAAAAAATATTTGTTTTCATCATGCTTAAATTTTACCCAGGAAAATGAATGCTTTTGAAAAAGGCGAGACAAAAATACCCAGGTACATCTCGTGTGTGCATGTTTTTTGTTTTCCTTTTGCTTTGGTTAATAATAATTAGCTCCCCTTTCTTGAAAGGGCCATATAAGTTGTTATCACTTTGCACCATATTTTTATCTTCTTAATTGAAAACACTACTATTTCAAAACAAAATTTGTAGAAATATTCATTGGGTGGTTCCTTGAAATGTTTATTTAATTTTGTGTTGAATGGAAAAAAAATCCAAGATGGCTGACACTAGCAGAAGATGGAACCAAATAGGAGAATTTTCTTCTCAGAAGCTACAAGTATATGGAAAGAACTATGTGCACTTTGACTTTGTATTTTAAAAATCAAAGATAGCAGCCTCTGCAGAACATAGTTTGACATAGTATCCTTGGAAAAATATACATGTATTAAAATAATCTTCTTCACAGAAAAGGGCTAAACTGAATAAACACAAAGTGCTCCTGCATAGTAATGATTCTTTACAAAGTTTGGATTTTACATTTTTATCAGAAATTCATGATGACCTCTGATATATATAGTTTAATATAGAAACCTATAGAAAAATAAATAATAATTTTCCTTTCAGTATTAACTAAGTAGAGGTACTTGAAGATCATTCACAAAATTTGCCATCACAAGACATAATTTAACATAGTATTTATAAGAACTACCTGACTTATTGAACCCAAACTGTCAATCATAGATTATTGGATCATCATTTACAAAGTTTTTGTTCTTTGCATACATAGTTCTCAACACAGGGCAGAATGGGAACAATTTTTAAAAAGAAATCGCCTCTGTCTGAAACGACTGAATAAACCTAACCTATTCATGAATAATCAATGGATAGTGGTTTACACAAATTTTGTATTTTTTTAAATGCCAATAAAAGAAATGCAAGAGTTTCTGAAAAGAACATGAATTGTTTGTTTATGTACTTGAATGTCCTAAATTTGTAATTTTATGTTAATTGGGAAATTGAAATGGCCACTAAAGCACTTAATGGAATTCAGCACATCAAAGTGAATGCAACAAACTTATGTGGGCCTCTGATTTTTTATCAATCTTTCAATAGTGCAGTGTGGAAACTTAGTACATTAGATTTGTAGAAGCTCTTTAGTTTATGTATGTATTAAGTTCCACCTATAACTGAACTAACATTAATTCTACTTTGTTTTATCTTTTGTGTCTGTAGATCATTATTTTGTAGTTTATTTTAGTGTCTGCTCACAATATATGTTTACTTATTTTAGCATCTGCTCATGATAAATATTTAATTATTTTAGAGTCTGCTGAAGATAAATGTTTATTTTAGCATCTGCTCACAATAAATTTTTACTTATTTTAGCGTCTGATGATAATTATTTACTTATTTTAGCACCTGCTCGTGATAAATATTTAATTATATTGGTATCTGCTCATGTTAAATATTTACTTATTTTAATGTCTGCTCACAATAAATATTTACTTATTTTAGTGTCTGCTCGCGATAAATGTTTTCTTATTTTAGCGTCTGCTCACAATAATTATTTACTAATTATAGCATCTGCTGAAGATAAATATTTATTTTAGCATCTGCTCATGATAAATATTTACTTATTTTAGCATTTGCTCACGATAAATAATTACTTATTTTAGTGCTTGCTCGTGATAAACGTTTACTTATTTAAGCATCTGTTCACGATAAATATTTACTTATTTTAGCATCTGCTGAAAATAAATATTTATTTTAGCATTTGCTCACGATAAATGTTTACTTATTTTAACATCTGCTCACGATGAAAATTTACTTATTTTAGCGTCTGCTCATAAATATTTATTTATTTTAATGTATGCTCATGATAAATATTTACTTATTTTACCACCGGCTCGTGATAAATATTTAATTATATTGGTGACTGCTCACGTTAAATATTTACTTATTTTAGCATCTGCTCACAAGAAATATTAACTTATCTGATCACAATAAATATTTTAATACTCATTTTAGCGTCTGCTGAAAATAAATATTTATTTTAGCATCTGTTCACGATAAATGTAATACGTATTTTAGTGTCTGCTTACAATAAATGTTTACTCATTTTAGTGTCTGCTGGAAATAAATATTTATTGGAGCATCTTTTAATAATAAATATTTACTTATATTAGCGTCTGCTCATTTAAAATGATTACTTATTTTATGGTCTGCGCACAAATATACGTTCACTAACAATTCATGTCACATTGCCAAACATTTATCTGTTATCAAATTCTTTAATTAGATGTTGCATGTGTATTAATGGTAAATATTAACAGTTATTGTTGCATGGTGTTTGTTTCTTCCTCTAGAGTGCACCTTTGCATGTTAACCATTTTGAGAGCACCCATCATCAATTTAATGTTAAATATCAAGAGCTTATGGAAATATAAATATGTTTTTAAGATTATTGTAATTAAACAGAATTATATGCAAGGAGAATACTATAGTCCTCCTGTTATAAGGTCACTCCCACCAAAGGTCACTCCCACCAAAGGCCACCTCCTCTTATCAGTCAAGATTACAGATGTACTGAGATAGTGAAATACTACTTAATTGTCCTCTCAAGACAGGTTACCCCTCTTATAAGGACAGATTACAGATGTACTAAGATAGTAAAATACTACTAAATTGTCCCCTCAAGACAGGTCACCTCTCTTATAAGGACAGATTACAGATGTACTGAGATAGTGAAATACTACCAAATTGTTGCCCTCAATAGAGGCCACTCTCACCAAAAGTAAAATACTACCAAATGTTACCCTCAATAGAGGCCACTCTCACCAAAAGTAAAATACTACCAAATGTTGCCCTCAATAGAGGCCACTCTCACCAGTAGTAAAATACTACCAAATTGTTGCCCTCAATAGAGGCCACTCTCACCAAAAGTAAAATACTACCAAATGTTACCCTCAATAGAGGCCACTCTCACCAAAAGTAAAATACTACCAAATGTTACCCTCAATAGAGGCCACTCTC
>MJUT01003829.1:458973-481701 GCA_002080005.1 Gigantidas platifrons | reverse complement strand
CTCAATAGAGGCCACTCTCACCAAAAGTAATATACTACCAAATGTTAGCCTCAATAGAGACCACTCTCACCAAAAGTAAAATACTACCAAATGTTACCCTCAATAGAGGCCACTCTCACCAAAAGTAAAATACTACCAAATTGTTACCCTCAATAGAGGCCACTCCCACCAAAAGTAAAATACTACTAAATTGTTACCCTAAATAGATGCCACTCTCACCAAAGGCCACCTCCTCTTATCAGTCAAGATTTGAGATGCACTGAGATAGTAACATACTACTAAATTGTCACCATCAGTACAGGCCACTCCCATCAAAGGCCACCTCCTCTTATCAGTCAAGATTTCTGATACACTGAGATAGGAAAATAATACTAAATTGTTACCCTCAATAGAGGCCACTCCCACCAAGAGTAAAATACTACTAAATTGTTACCCTCAATAGAGGTCACACCCACCAAAAGTAAAAACTGCTAAATTGTTACCCTCAATAGAGGTCACACCCACCAAAAGTAAAATACTACTAAATTGTTACCCTCAATAGATGCCACTCTCACCAAAGGCCACCTCCTTTTATCAGTCAAGATTTGAAATGCACTGAGATAGTAACATACTACTAAATTGTTACCCTCAATAGATGCCACTCTCACCAAAGGCCACCTCCTCTTATCAGTCAAGATTTGAGATGCACTGAGATAGTAACATACTACTAAATTGTCACCATCAATAGATGCCACTTCTCTTATAAGACCACTTTTCCATTGCAGAAGAAGTGGCCTCATAAGAGTAATAGGTTCTTACACGAGTCCCTATCGAAGATCTGGGATTTCTTCCACGAGTAGCGGAACGAGTGGAAGAAATCTCAGATCTTCAATAAAGACGAGTGCAAGTACCTGTTTCTTCCGTTTCAACTTAAAAACAAAGCATGTCGATTTCATTCATTCATTCGCATGTCAATGTCATGTTTATTACACAAAATATTACAACGCCACGTGCAATGCAGTAAATACACTTATTTAAAACTGCATTAAATCTATTAGGGGAAATCAGTTAAAAATCAGGTAAAATTGATATAAAATTGAAGCTTTTTTAGATCTACTAAGACGACAATTTATATTACTACAGCAGTCGTAGAATTGATTATTGATTATACTCGGCCGATTTGATTGGCTGACAATGCCATGTAAGACAGGGTCACACGCAGCTGTCTTTATGGCTTGTCTTACATAGAAAACCAAACAAAACGGAAGAATAAGATTTAAGTACATCTATTTTCACGTTTCACAAATTATATGTTAATGAGATTATCGTTTCTTTATCGAGACTGCAGTATAAAAGATTGTATTGGTTGATTCATGTTGTTTAACTTTAAATCAGTGGTATTACAGCTATATTTGTTCTCAAACAATAAATCATATAACCAGTAGGTAATACTGGGAGGTGACTATGGACATGCTGCAACAAGAAATTGAAGGGGACACATACCATATATATTCTGTTCAAGTTACATTTTCAAATAAGGGATACACTACTAGTATTATCAGAATATGGGTCAGCTGCATTTTGAATATGTTTTGTATGCTGATATGTGGTATCTAATTATACTATGAATGAAGAGAAGTAAAAGTTAATAAGAGTTCACTTAAGGATTCAACATGTACAGACTTTATAAGGGGTTAGTCGTGGCCGTCATTATCTGATAATTGACTTACATCTACTTATTCATTCAATGCTAATCACAGGAACAGCTGTGTTTGATTCTCACCCATGACAAGGTGTACTTGATATGACATTATGTGCTAAACTTTGCCAGTAAGCTTATGTCAACTCTGTGGTTTCTCTTGGTAAACTTGTTTCCTCCACCAATAAAACTGACAACATGTTATAAAGTATTAAAATATTGTTGAAAGCAATTTGTTAAATTCATGTACCAAATACTCTCCCCCTTTTATTTGAGAATTATGATATGTGACATGTGTTAAATTCAAGAATTTTTTTTAATTTTGTCAATCCTTCCATTCCTCTATATGGTATAAGTAAAATGAATATCAATGAAATATGGTTACAGTAAAATTGTTAAAAGATGTATTGTTGTTGTTCATCATACAGTCACCTTGGATTGTTTAGCAACAATATGTTAAAGTATGTTAATGGCAAATGTCATAAAATCCATTAATTTTTTTTCCAGACAATTATTTACAAGAAATCATTAACTATTTCTGGATTAGTGATCAGTGGAGGGAAGATGACGATTGGTCAGATCATGAATCACATGACACTAGATACATTGTTTATTATGATGCTATTTTTCCTTTTCCATTATATATGGGCAGCACCATTGCAGGTTTGTTATTGAGTCGTGCAATCTTATCTTTTACACCACAAAGTCAGCCCCCTGGATGAATGAATAAAAATAATGTTTTAGGGGGCACCACTGAGCTGTTTCAAGAGAGAAAATACAATTTATTACCTCCCCTGAAACAAAACAAAAATCACAAAAGAACAATGTGTAAAGGAACAAAAAAATGTATGAAAGAAAGTAAAGTCTGAAATCAAGTACAAGCAGCATCAGTAAAAGTGTGACTCTGATGACGATATGATACCTCTTTACAGAAATTATAAAACCAATGCTTTCCCATGGTTACCAATCAATTTTGTTATGATATCAAACAAGCTAAGCCTCGACAGAAGTAAAAAGTCCTGCTCAACTACAAGCTAGGGGTCGTTTCACACTCATTTTAGAGTATAAGTAGTATTAATAGACAGAAGTAAAAAGTCCTGCTCAACTACAGGCTAGGGGTCGTTTCACACTCATTTTAGAGTATGAGTAGTATTAATAGACAGAAGTAAAGAGTACCACTCGACTACAGGCTAGGGGTCGTTTCACACACATTTTAGGGTATAAGTAGTATTAATAGACAGAAGTAAAAAGTCCTGCTCAACTACAAGCTAGGGGACGTTTCACACACATTTTAGAGTATAAGTAGTATTAATAGACAGAAGTAAAGAGTACCACTCAACTACAGGCTAGGGGACGTTTCACACACATTTTAGAGTATAAGTAGTATTAATAGACAGAAGTAAAGAGTACCACTCAACTACAGGCTAGGAGATGTTTCACACACATTTTAGAGTATAAGTAGTATTAATAGACAGAAGTAAAGAGTACCACTCAACTACAGGCTGGGGGACGTTTCACACACATTTTAGAGTATAAGTAGTATTAATAGACAGAAGTAAAGAGTACCACTCGACTACAGGCTAGGGGTCGTTTCACACTCATTTTAGAGTATAACTCAACTACAGGCTAGGGGTCGTTTCACACTCATTTTAGAGTATGAGTTATGCTCATTGTTGAAGATCCAACTGTGATTGTGGAATGTAGAACAGCAATAAGTGCTTTTCCTATACTTTAATTTATGTCTTAACTGTAAATTTGGATAGTCTCTTATGTTCATTTACATCCATATTCTACAAGGATTTCTGAATAGAGGTCTCTGCTAAAGACTCTTTAGACTAGTCTCAACATCTAGGAGAAAAAAAAATACATGTAACATTAGTAAGATGTAAATTCATACTTGTATTACATTATGGGTAAGATTTTGAAGATCATAGTAGACTGTGAAGACAAGGACATTTGTTTTTGACAATGAATGACTGAGTTGTCTCCCTTTACTATATATATGATTCTATTTTTAGGTTATTATAGCCATTATACTACTATACTACAAGCTTGGTGTTAGTGCTGTGATTGGAGCTTCTATATTCATACTGTCTGCCCCGATTCAATACTACGTAGCCAGGCAGATGTCCACACAACAAAAAAAAGTCATGGTAAGTCTACTGTTTTTAGATGGGATAAAATACAGTGTATATTATATATCTTGTCTGCCTGTCAGATTAAAAAAAGCTGTTTTAGAAATGATAAAAATGGTTGTGTTTTTGGTATCCTATAGCATATTTTCACATAATTCAAATCTCTGCATACCGTGAAGGTACTTTTATTCGTTGTCGCCAAATTTCGTGGTTTCTACAAAACGCATTGATCCATATGTTCTTGAATTTGTGGTTTCAAACATTACATCCAACAATCAATGGGAAAATTGTATTTCGTTTGGATTTTTATTTTCATGGCTTCAGTGCACCACGAAATCAGCGAAAATTAGAACCCTACGATTAATAATGATTTGCACTGTATTTTAGTAGATATAAATACCGTAATGAGAGTACAATACAAATTGGACAATATGTAGTCCTCAAATGTAAAATTATTTGTTTGAGGTTGAGATAGAAGTTTACTGAACACTTTCTCTTCGTAGATATTTATTTTAAAGACCTTTGGCATTATTATGATTGTATATAAGATTTCCATCATGTCAGCCCTCTATGGGAACCCCGGGGTGTAGAAATTAGAAAAAGTACCTAGCTTATACCGGTATGCTGCAAGTAAAACTCCTCTGAAGGAATCCCTGGTGGTTGTGTGTGATGAATTAAGTACATAGCTTACCTCAAGGAACATAAGCCTTTTGTATGGAGAATGTCATGCCAGCTTCTACTGAGGAACAGTTTGTCGTTGACAGTAGCTATTCCTGAACTGTTGCAAGGTAATACACTCTACCTTGTATTATCTCCCTTGTGGTGAGCAAAAATGCAATCCCAGTTTGACCATTTTTACCCCTCGCCAACGAAGTTGCGAAGGGATATAGTAACGCTGCCGTCCGTCCTTCCTTCCGTCCGTCTGTCCGCCCTTCCGTAACATCCTTGTGAACACTCTAGAATCAACATCCTTCAATGGATTTTGACCAAACTTGGTACATACCTAGTCCTTAAGAGAATCTTGAACCCTAGTGATTTTCAAGGTCATAGGTCACCGGGTCAAATTTTTAGGCAAGGGGATATGCCACGCTTTGCGTTGCCCTTGTTTATTATGTAATGGTTTATTGTTGGAGGGTAAACAGTTCCTGTTTCTTAAAATACACCTCCATGTTACTCATAGTCACGTCTGGTAAAAGTCTTGTCGTGACAAAGGAGAGAAAACATCTGGGAAAGGGAAACTATCCATTGCCATAAGAGAAAAATGGATATTTGGTAAGGTCAATCAGTTCATGATGACGACCATAGAAGTTTTGTAGTAATGATGTCTGAAATACCGATCACGTGACATTAAACAATTATCAATTAATTACAGTAAAAATCATTTCTTTACAGAATAATGCTGATAATAGAGTAAAGAAATGTAATGAGATGATACAGTCTATGAGGGTTATCAAGTTGTTAGCATGGGAATCACTCTTTCAAAAAACCATAGACAAGAGCAGAAAGGCAGAGTTATGGGCCCTGTTAAAAAATGCTATGTTCCGTTTAATGTTTAGTAAGTGTTACAAAATTGTGAAATGATATATAATAGAATGCAAGAACCATCAAGAGAGATAAATATGACCTGAATTAAATTCTGACTTGTCAAAAACATTATCAAGAATAATTATGACCTGACTTTGACTATGACTTGACAGAACCTTGGGAACAGATAGTTATGACTTGAACCTAAGATTGTTATGACCTGACTTTAATTCTGACTTGTCAAAACAATTTAAAAAGTTACATGTAATTATGACCTGAGATAAATTCTGACTTGTCAGAACCATTGAAAACAATATAACCTGATTTAAATTCTGACTAGTCAAACCATTGATGAAGCTAATCATGATTTGATTCAAATTCTGACTTGATATTAAATAATGGTATGATGCTAGCCTTATTAGGATAAGACTGAAAATTTAGAGAAAAGCATTCTCTAGACTGAACAGAAATGTTTCTGTAATATTTTATGATGGTGCTTGACAAAGTTAAATCATTTTGTTTTGTTTGCTTCAGTTATGTGATGGAAGAAACTGTGCAAAATTATAAGACCATTTAAAACTCATACTTTACTATTTTACTGTTTGAAATGTTGTGCAAAATTTGTTGGCATTTAAATAAATGTGCAAAGCCATTTCATCTTAAATGAAAATGCTAATTTATTTGATATACATGTGTATATACTGTACAAAAATGTGCAAAACTATTTGACTTTTGATAATAAAAAAAAATGCAATATTGTTTGTTCTATACAAAATTTAGCAAAGCTATTTGACCTTTTACAAATATTCTTAGTAAGATTGCTGATAAAACATCTAATGATGATTTATTGGCTGAAATTGAAAAAAAAAAGAAAATATTCTTAGCCTAAATTTTGAGGCTAATTGTGCATAACAGATAAACATAATATATATCAAGGTCTTATATAAATGTTTATATTTGCAGCTTTTGCTGGTACAGCTATACCTATCCTAGGAACAATGATTGTAAGTATATATTTATCTATAGCTAATGTTATATTATTATCAGGTGTCGTTGTGGCTGTGATCGTATGGTAGTTGGATTTACAACTATCTGTGTAATCAGTGCCTAATCACCACTAATGTTGTGAGTTCGAATTCTGCTCAGGCGAGGTTCTCGATACAATATTATGTGATAAAGTTGTCAGTGACTTTCGACAGGTCGGTGGTTTTCTCCGGATACTCCGGTTTCCTCCATTAATAAAACTGACTCCCACAATATAACTGAAATATTGTTGAAATTGGCGTTAAACACCATAACCCCCATTATTTCAATAATATAACATTTGGTGTCAAAATTTTTCCTTAATTTTTTAATCAGGAAGCAGTTGAAATTATAAAAAAGAAAATAGTGTTTTAGGTTTTTAAAATTTATATTGTTTTCTGTTTTCAGACATTTATCCTGTATCCATATTTAGAAGACACACCATTAGATGCTGGGAAAGCTTTATCAACTCTGGCATTATTCAACGTTCTACGATTGCCAACCATTTTGTTTACTGCTTTCATCAATTCGCTCATCAATGCTAACGTCAGTGCAAAACGAGTCATACCTTATTTACTGGCTGAAAATGCCGAGGGTTTTAACACAGAAGATAAAAAAACAAAAACAGAATCAGTTGGTACAGAAACTTTAGAGAAAAGGGTAAGTTTTTAATTTGAATCATTCAATATAGATTTCTTTGTGATCAATATTTAACTGCAAAATCCAATATTAAATATCATTTTTATACAATTGTAGACCTTTGCAGTAGTATGTATGATGCTATGGGTCTGTCGTCTGCCTGTAGACACTATGGTGTCCTATGTTATAACTTTTGTTCTAGTTGACTGATCCTTCTGAACCCTTGTCACAGAATAAAGGTTGGGATTGGTTTGAATAGTATGTGGACAGTGCATTGTTCATCTGCTAATTATTTTTTAATATGACAGATTTAATCGCACTAAAACAAATAACATAACAAATTTTCTTCTATTAAGTTTGTGACAACCAATTCTTTTGTGCGTTTTTCTGTACAAATTCATATAATTTTTTTTCAGATTACAGTCAAGTCCACTCATGATGAAGTTTCTTAAATGAAAATTTGTTATAATTAACAGATTATTTATCCCCTCATCCCCTGGAGTATATACCAGGAATCATTATATTGAAATTTTATTATAGTGAAAAGGTTTTTTTGGGGTCATTAGGTCAAAGATCAAGGTCATTGTTACTATAAATAGAATTTCTGACAACAGGATCATTTCCACACAATAAATTTAGCTCTGTATATTGGATCTTTACCAAACTTGGCTACATGATTCCCCTGTGGAAGGGGAAAAACCATATTTATATAGACAGGCATATTATGTGATGCACACATTTCTTGTTAATATTACAAGGGAGATTTTAAGCTGTAAAAGTTTTTTTAAGTACTTGAACCTGTTAGAGAACAGGTATGTTAATACAAGGATTAGGGTTAAGGTAATGGTGTTTAACACCATTTTCAACACTATTTCAGTTATATCGTTGCAGACAGTTTTATTGGTGGAGGAAATCAGAGTACCCGTCGAAAACCATAGACCTGTTGCAAGTCACTGACAAACTTTATCACATAATCTTGTATTGAGTACACCTTGCCTGAACTGGATACGAACTCACAACGTTGGTGATGATAGGCAGTTAATACAATGTTACAAGTTAAATACTTTTTCTCTTTTTAGGCTTTAAAAGTTGATGTCGTTATTGAAGGTGTAAATGGAATAGAAAAACCTGCAAACTTTTTACACAGTGATTTATCTGGTAGTCAAAGCTCTCTAGAAAGTAACCTGTCTAGAACACCCGGTCATAGTAGACAGAATAGTCAAGGATCTCTGAAGGACATGATGGAACTTAGAGAGAGAAAGCAGAATGAACACAAAACAGCAGGTAGGGAATGAGTCACATTAGGTTACACACAGAGGTTACATTATTTTTTTTTCATAGAGCATACACATTGAGATCTGCCTATATCAAAACCTCGTTGTGGTCCTATTGTTATTTAGACTACAGTCAAACTCCTTTTGTGACACCCCCCCCCCTCAATTAAGCAGTAACTTACATTGTGTGAACCTTAATTTTAATTTCTCTTTTCCATCCAATTTATAATAATTAAACCTGTATTAAGTGACCACCTGTCTTATTTGACCGTTTTTCATTGTACCCTTTGAAGATCAGATAAGACAGGTTTTACTGTACTACTGTAGAAAGGTTAAAATTTTCTGACACTTTGAATACATTAGATATTAAAGTTATTATAGTTATTATAGTTTTTATAGTTATTCTCTACAGAGAAAAGTAGATGTTGAGGATGTTAATTTTTTTGTTTTTATTTTAGCTCTGACTGTAAATGATATCAAAGAAAGTAGTGGAAGACAACGTCACCACAGTGCAGTATCAACTGAGGATGAGGATGAAATTTCTGAAAAGATGACCGTGATTGAAGCAAGAATGGTCGTGGAAATAAATGATGGATCCTTCTCCTGGGATCTAACAAACAAGGAACCAGTTATAAAGAATATCAATATTAAGATACCAACAGGTATTGTAGTTTTTAAATTAATAATTTCCAATTTATTTCCACCTGCAGGGACATTCGTGGTCAAGATCATATGTTAGTTGGATTTATCTTTACCTATGCATTCAGTGCCTATTACTGCTTAAGATGTAAGTTTAATTTCCTGTCATGGAGAGTCGTTCTCCGTACTACTTTATGTGATACAGGTTGTCAATTACTTGTGGCAGATTGATGGATTTTTCCAGGTGTTCCGATTTCCTCCACCAATAAACCTAACGGCCATAAACTGAAATAATATTTTTAAAGTGGTGTGAAATATATACATGTACATACAACCAACTCATATTGGATGCAACACTTGTGACTTTGTCCTCACTACATAAGATTGAATAATAATTTAAAAAAAATGTTTCTGTTGTAGGAAAATTGACAATCATCGTAGGATCTGTTGGATCAGGGAAGACTTCTTTGTTGAGTGCTCTGTTAGGGGAGATGTTAACTGTAGAAGGGAAAGTTGATTGGTTTAAGTATGTATATACTATAGTGGAGCATAATTTTTAACATATTTCTAAAGTTATTATATGTCACTCAAATGGGATTTGCTCGATACAATATCTCCAGTTCTAGATGATGGACTGATGAATCAAACAGTTTAGAACAGGAAGTACTTTTATTCAAGATGGAAGAAAAGTGTGATGTTATTATAACCACAGTAGGCATATTTATTATGTCTATCCACGCGATCTGTTAACGTGGAACAACTATAACAAGTTCCTCACTCTTATTTCCATACGTGCAGAACGTAGTTCAAAGAGAATCAAGTTGGGCCCTAGTAAAATTTCCATTGATGAAATCACTCAGCTAAGTTAAATAAACGTAAAAAGTTTGACAATAATGTTTTACAATATAATCAGCCACAACAATACAAATCAATGTAATTGGGAACAAGAAAAACATATTTAAGTACTTGAAAATAAAATTAAAAAGAAGATATATTTTTTGTGAGATGAATTTTTTCATTTATTTATTTACAAAAAAACATTGCTATTAAACAAAACGAATAACCCCCTGTCACCCTTTACATCAAATATATTCGATCAAATTTTATGATTGTTAAATGCACTGTTGATGACAAGATTCTTGATAACTGTCTTAATTAATCAATTAGTTCTGAGTCTTGCTAGAAAATATCAACATTGTCTCTCTGATTCCAGTTTTTTGTTTTCTTCATATTTTAGGGGAACAAAGGTAGCATATGCAGCACAGAAAGCCTGGTTACTACATGATACACTGAGAGATAATATACTGTTTGGATTGCCTTATACTTGGAGAAGGTTAGTGTCAACGTCCTTTGGTGCATTAGGTTTATGATGTTTAATGCCACTTTCAACAATATTTCAATTATATCGTGGGGGTCCATTTTATTAGTAGAGGAAACCGCAATACCTGGAGAAAACCACCTACCTGCCGCAAGTCACTGACAAACTTTATCACATAATGCTGTATCCAGTACACCTGCCATGAGCAGGATTCGAACTCACAACTTTAGCAGTGATATGCGCTGATTACACAGGTAGTTGTAAATCCATCTACCATAAGATTATAACTGTGACGACCCCTCCTTTGGTGGAGTTCTAACATAGTTTAAACATGTGAAATAAAAAGATACATGTATTATGTGGAGGACATCCACTAACATCTAACACCATTCAGTAGTAAGTCCATCGTTGGAAACCCACGGCTGATTACACTTTATTCCTCACTCCATCACTGTGAGTCGATTCGTACAAATTTCCTCGTTTTCATGCATAATTCATGAGCCTATTTCATTGGTTTCTTGACCATCATCTTCAGTTATTTAAACCAATCAGAACGTACCTATTATCACTTGTTCGGTTTAATGTAAATACTGAAAAAAATGTCCTCCTTGTTGAGTGAATACGTTTGGTGTACAGGAATTAAAAGAGTTTCAGAAAGAAACAGTTGACAATTTACTTGATGGAAAGGACGTTTATCCATATTAACCTCCAATTTTGAAGGGTTCCATTTCCGTAAGCACTAATCTGATTGGATAATTCTGTCTGATGAATATTCATGAAAACGAGGAAATTTGTACGAATCGACCCACGGTGATGAAGTGAGGAACGAAGCGTAATCAGCTGTGGGTTTCCGACAATGTAGTAAGTCATGATAGGTAACATTTCAATCATATTCAGAAGGTCTCTGATCTTTTCATAAACCACTGTGCTATTCACTATGTTAAAAATTTGTTGGAATATTGCTGAATAGTCACTTGAACTCTTGACCTTTGACTCAATCTGATACTCTATGTTGTTAAATGTTAGAATTCTCCCCAGATAAAAAAAAGTTAAAAAAAAAAAGATCCAGAAAGAACAAAAAGCATCTAAATTTAATTAAGACTGGATTACAACTTGTTGTTCTTAGTTTAAAATGTTGTTGAAAATTCTACTTGGTCCCAAATTGAAAAAAAAAAGAAAGAATTAATTATACAGTGATTTGTATAAACCTGACAATCATAAAAGGGCAGAGTAGCTAAGACTTGTCCATTTACCATAAATTTTGTCTTTGAAAATAAATATTGTATGAAATTTTGTTTCAGATACAAGAGTGTATTACATGCTTGTGCCTTACAACCAGATATTGCCATGTTACCAGCAGGTGATACAACAGAAATAGGAGAAAAGGTAATAACTAGGACAATCATTATAATGTATAACACAGTCACAAACCAGAATATACTATACTGAACAAATGAGTTGTAAAAAAAAACAAGCTATTATCTTCAGTCTATTGAATAAAATTTGTTGAGCTTGGGCAATCATTCATATCTCCTCTGAATTCTTCTTAATGTCAACCAGTTTTTTTAATACGAAAAGGTTAACAGAAGACATTAAGACAACTTTATCATATTAAAATCACAAAAAGTATGATTGCACATAAACAGAAAGTTGTTATTCAAAAATGTAGAGGAAATTAGGAAAATATTTACCCAAATTAAAGATAAAAGGTGATAACTTAAAGAATTACAAGGGTGAATTAGATTGATTGGTTGATTTAATGTGTTTAATGCCACTTTCAGCAATATTTCAGCTATATCATGGAGACCAGTTTTAGTGGTGGAAGAAAACGGAGTACCCAGAGAGAACCACCGACCATGGCCAAATAACTGGTAAGCTTTGTCACTTGCGGCTGCGAGTCGAGTGTACCTTTTTTATACCCCCCCCCCCCACCGCAAACATAGTTTGGGGTGGGGGGTATATAGGAATCGGCCTGCCTGTTCATCTGTTCGGACCAACTTCCAAGTCTTTTGTCTGATGTCCACCAAACTTTGTGGAATTTAAGATCATGACGTGTGAACTTTGCATTATAAAGGATTTCATTGTCCATTGAGTTTTACCCCCTTTGGACTTAGAAATTTTGAGACAATTCATTATGCACTTTGTCATCGTAAATTCTCCTACATGATTAATCAGAAATTCATGAAACTTTGTGCATTGCAAGATCCTAATATGAAGATGTGCACATTAGTAGGATATGCCAGTCCATTGAGTTTTACCCCTGTTATATGCTTCTTTGGACTTGCAACTCTTCTGGCAGTCTATGAAAGTTTATATGTTGTTAGATCCACATGTGCCGATGTTGAAAGGGTGGGTGGGTCCATCACGTTTTCCCAGAATTATGAGTCTAAAAGTTGTGTTCCAAATATGTTTTGGCTCAATTAAGATGATGGGGACGCGGGGGGTATTAGTCCCGCGTAGCGGACAGTTAAGTTATTCCATCCATTTATGTATCAAAGCGGGACTCCTGCATCCAGCAGTACCTCTAGTTTGTAATTTACAAAGCCTGGCACGAATCCAGGCTTGTATGAGTTGTAAGGTAATCCACCTACCTAACTCATTGAGCCACCCGGGACCTGGGTGAATTAGATGAAATCTCATTGTTGTCACAATTAATTAAGAGTTTTGTCTATACTTTACAGGGTATCAACTTAAGTGGTGGACAGAAGCAGAGAGTTAGTATAGCCAGGACCCTGTACTCTAAAGCTGATACTATTATCATGGTAAGATGGGTTGGAGTTTTAGGATTTATTCATATGTCTATTAGAAGCATTGGTATTAATGAATAGTTCAGAATAGCACTTTTGTTATTGTTCTTCATCTTACAATCACGATTGACTTCATCGATGGTGTAATAGTTATCATGCTTGCCTCATGTGCTGTAGATCATGGGTTCGGTTAAACCAAAGACTATGAAATTGGTATATTCTGATTTTTCCCGCTATGTATGCAGCATAAAAACTTATTGGTTGGGAATCAGAATAATGTGTCCGAGTGGATTGACATGTCTACCTGTGGACTATTGTTTCAGTGAGCTAATACTATAAAAATCCAACTAGGCGTGTTGGTCTAGTACAAAGCAGACATCATCTCATTGAAATGTAACTTGTTTTAGACATACTATAGCTGACATATCGCCCACTAGGTGTTAAACAACAATCACTCACTGGCAATTATCTTATCATTAACTAATCTGGAGGAAGGATTTTGATGAATCTACAAATCTTTTCTAATATTACATGACTACTTGAAATAAATAATTGTTGAAATTTGTTTGTATTTAGATTGTAGGTACAATAATAAAGTAGTAATTTATTTATTTCTTCTTTTAGAACACTGCATAAAATGACATAATGATAGTCATCGCCGTTTACAATTGAGTCACAAAAATTGCAAAATTCTATCTTTTCTTCCTGTCTCAGTTGGTAATCGATGATTTCTGCATCTAAATTTGCACAATGTGAGTTGGTTATTATTGACTACCGTATTTTACGGACTATAGGTCGATGGGGATGATAGGTCGAATTGCTGCTTTTCGTCTAAATTTTTTGGGGAATACTAAGATAGGTCGAACGGGTTTTTTTTTTTTTTACATCGGTAAACAATTGTCCTGTAACGTTCTTCGGTAAGTATATGCAAGTATTAATTCAAGAATACTATTCTTATGTGTCATAAAAGAAATAATTATGAAAGTTAAATTAAATAAAATTTTGTTTTTAAACTTATGTTTGTGTGTTTTTTTATGACGAGTCCGGTTTATAAACCCAGACATCGACGACATTCAAATCAGGCCATCTGTGGGTGTCACAATAGATGGTAAACGGATGTTCATACAATAAAATAATTAAGCTGTCAAAACAATGTATCACCTTGTGCAGTTTTATTGACACACCTTTAAACTGTGTTCAATTATTAGTACACAATTTATGTGATTGTCTCGGTCCAGTAAATTTTCAATCAGCTGATCAGGATAAGTGCCGACAGAGGTTCACCTGTGTTGATTATCTCATGGTGATTATTTTATTTGTTCTTAATTGACCAATTCAAATGTAGAACATTATAATTTAACGAAATCGATAATTATTTTCCAGTACATTTAGTATAAAAAGCTTGTTCACCACATGTATTGTGAGATATAATATTGCAACCGCCATGTTTTACTACAACCTCGTGCGCATGCTCGTGTTCGGTACCCCTCGTGTTTAATGGAAAGCTATAGGCCTATAGCTATATTTAAATATTTTGTGATAATAATTTTGTAAACGATCCACCCAGTGATTTTTTTTTCAACAACATACATTTTTTATAGTATATAATTTTTTATTATACAATACAATATTGAACTGATTTTCGTTAACACTCCATTTTTCGATCATTGAATATTGATTTTTTTTTTTGGATGTTGAACATTTTATTCCCGGAATTGCACCCCCTGTTAGTATATTTTTATTGCTTTAATTAAAAAAAAATAACACCAAGAACATCGATAATTTCAGTCTTCTTATTCAGGAAAAAAACCTACAGCAAAATAAAGGTATACTGTCAACAAAATCGTCATTTTTATAGAGATTTATTTTAGGGATTCCAGATTTTTCAACTTCTTCCTTGTATAGGTCGATGTGGACGATAGGTCGAAGCCAGCGTGTTGAGGAAAAAAAATATCGACCTATAGTCCGTAAAATACGGTATTTTAAACATATATAGGCTGTATTTTTTCTCGTTTCACAGGATGATCCATTTTCTGCCTTAGATGCTCACGTAGGTAAACATGTGTTTGAGGAAGCCATTATGAATCGTATGTTAAAGAAGAGAAGAACAGTTATACTAACTACACATCAACTTCAATATCTTAGTTATGCTAGTCATGTAAGTATAGTAAGAACGTTTAAACAGTGATGGTCAACAATTCCACCAATATCAATAAAACAAACAATCACCTCTCATCTGAACTCACTGAACACAAAATATGAAAAGAAAGTTTAAACAGTGATGGTCAACAATTCTTCCAATATCAACAAAACAACAATCACCTCTCATCTGAACTCACTGAACACAAAATATGAGAAGAAAATTTAAACAGTGATGGTCAACAATTCTTCCAATATCAACAAAACAACAATCACCTCTCATCTGAACTCACTGAACACAAAATATGAAAGGAAATTTTAAACAGTGATGGTCAACAATTCTACCAATATCAACAAAACAACAATCACCTCTCATCTGAACTCACTGAACACAAAATATGAAAAGAAAGTTTAAACAGTGATGGTCAACAATTCAACCAATATCAATAAAACAAACAATCACCTCTCATGCTCTATAATCAAATTTGTGATTTGATTTGATTTGATTTTGGTGTTTAATGCCACTTTCAGCAATATTTCAGCTATATCACGGCGACCAGTTTTACTGATGGAAGAAGCCGGAGAGAACCACCGACCATGGGCAAGCAACTGATAAACTTTATCACTTGCGGCTGCGAGTCGAGTGCACCCTTTTTTGTAATTTACAAAGCTGGGCGCGAACCCACGCCGTATTGGTGATAGGTTTGTATGAGTTGTTAGGTAATCCAACTACTTAACTCATTGAGCCACCCAGGCCCTTCAAATTTGTGTTCTACTTCTCTAATGTATTGGATCAAATTGAAGACATCAACTTCAATATCTTAGTTATGCTAGTCATGTAAGTATATTATGAAAAGAAATCTTAAACATGGTGATCAATATATAACTCCACCAATATTAACAGTCACATCTCATCTGAAACCATTGAACCAAAAAGGGGCCCGGGTGGCTCAATGAGTTAGGTCGCTGGATCTAACAACTCGTACAAGCCTATCACCAATACGGCATGGGTTCGCGCCCGGCTTTGTAAATTATAAAAAAGGGTGCACTTGACTCGCAGCCGCAAGTGATAAAGTTTACCAGTTGCTTGCCCATAGTCGGTGGTTCTCTCCAGGTACTCCGGCTTCCTCCACCACTAAAACTGGTCGCCATGATATAGCTGAAATATTGTTGAAAGTGGCAGTAAACACCAAAAATCAAAATCAATCATTGAACCAAATATGGTGTTGGAAATGCAGATCGTGACTTTGGACAGGCATACAATTTTTGCAGGGTTAATCTGGTTAAAGTATTGATTTATGGAATATTTGTTTACCCCATATTTAATAACTCATTCAAACTCAAATTTGATAGTCATATAGCAAGGTATTGAGCTTTCATCATTTGCTGTTTGTTTCAAATGATTATAGGGTTGGTAGCAATTTGTCATGTGACGTTCGCTCATTTATTCAAATTCAAATTTGATCGTCATATAGCAAGGTATTGAGCTTTTATCATTTATTGTATGTTTTAAATTGTTATAGAGTTTGTAACCACTGCCAATTGATGCTCACTTGTTTGTTTCTAAATGTGCTCTTTATCATTCATTTGTAGAAGCTCAATTTTATGGTAATTATTCATGTGATTATATTATTTAACAGATAATAGTAATGAAGGATGGTAAGATACAATATCAAGGTAAACTCCATGATGTGAAGAAAGTAGACCCTGATTTGTATGAATCTTGGAGGAAAGCTCTCAGAGAAGCTTCCAATGTTGAACCAAGGTTAGTGATATAAATCATATATAGTGTTTATTGACAGGTGTAAAGTGTACTACTCAACTGGTGGTTAGAGGGGGTTTCACATGTGCCTATTTTAGGATACGACTTATGCTTATTATTAAAGACTCTACTGTGACTGAAATGTAGAACAATAAAAGCACAAATCCTTTAATTTGATTTGTGTCTAAGTGTAGAATTGGATAGTCTCTCATGTTCATTTACATGTATATTATTTTCTTATTAATAGATTTGATTTGATTTGATTTTTGGTGTTTAATGCCACTTTCAGCAATATTTCAGCTATATCATGGTGACCAGTTTTAGTGGTGGAGGAAGCCGGAGTACCTGGAGATAACCACCGACCATGGGCAAGCAACTGGTAGCTTTATCACTTGTGGCTGTGAGTCAAGTGCACCCTTTTTTGTAATTTACAAAGCCGGGCGCGAACCCATGTCGTATTGGTGATAGGCCTGTATGAGTTGTTAGGTAATCCAACTACCTAACTCATTGAGCCACCTGGGCCCTTCTCTTATTACATGATTGTTGGATTTACCTTTGCAATCAGTGCCCATCACCACTAAAGTTGTGAGTTTGAATCTCGCTCGTGTCAAGGTGTACTCAATACAACACTATGTTGTCAAATTTGTCAGTGACTTGTGACAGGTCAGTTGTTTTCTCCGGGTTCTCAGATTTCCTCCACCAATAACACTGATTGCCACGTTATAACTGAAATATTGTTGAAGGTGGAGTTAAACACCATTTAGACAGGAGCTGGTATATAGTCTTTGTTGTTTAAATTGAATTATTTCATGATTATTTTTTAGAGAAAGCGAAAGACGTTCAGAAAGTTCTACTGATAAAATAGGTAGCCCAGTGTTAGAGACCAGGAAACACAGCTATCCCAGTGTCAGTGAACTTCATCATCAGTCATCACTTGTAAGTAATGAATTTATAGGGTTATAAAATAGGTAGCCCAGTGTTAGAGACCAGGAAACACAGCTATCCCAGTGTCTGAACTTCATCATCAGTCCTCACTTGTAAGTAATGAATTTATAGGGTTATAAAATAGGTAGCCCAGTGTTAAAGACCAGGAAACACAGCTATCCCAGTGTCAGTGAACTTCATCATCAGTCATCACTTGTAAGTAATGAATTTATAGGGTAATAAAATAGGTAGCACTGTGTTAGAGACCAGGAAACACAGCTATCCCAGTGTCAGTGAACTTCATCATCAGTCATCACTTGTAAGTAATGAGTTTATAGGGTAATAAAATAGGTATCCCAGTGTTAGAGACCAGGAAACACAGCTATCCCAGTGTCAGTGAACTTCATCATCAGTCCTCACTTGTAAGTAATGAATTTATAGGGTAATAAAATAGGTAGCCCAGTGTTAGAGACCAGGAAACACAGCTATCCCAGTGTCAGTGAACTTCATCATCAGTCCTCACTTGTAAGTAATGAATTTATAGGGTAATAAAATAGGTAGCCCAGTGTTAAAGACCAGGAAACACAGCTATCCCAGTGTCAGTGAACTTCATCATCAGTCCTCACTTGTAAGTAATGAATTTATAGGGTTATAAAATAGGTAACACTGTGTTTTAGACATGGGGGACATGGCTATCGAAGTATGATATAATTTGTCATGAATGAAGATGTTTTTTGAAAAAAAAAAATGTCAAATGTTTTCTTTAATATTTTACTGTACTGAAATAGAACTGTTTTGTCCCTACACAACTCTTCATACTTTTTCAGTTACAGTCAACAAGTCATTTCCTGGGTTGTCCTGAAGGTCATTTCCTGGGTTGTCCTGAAGATCATTTCCTGGGTTGTCCTGAAGGTCATTTCCTGGGTTGTCCTGAAGGTCATTTCCTGGGTTGTCCTAAAGGTCATTTCCTGGGTTGTCCTAAAGGTCATTTCCTGGGTTGTCCTGAAGGTCATTTCCTGGGTAGTCCTGAAGGTCATTTCCTGGGTTGTCCTGAAGGTCATTTCCTGGGTTGTCTTGAAGGTCATTTCCTGGGTTGTCCTGAAGGTCATTTCCTGGGTTGTCCTGTTCTTTTCTGTATCTTTTTAGATATTGATAAATAATTTTCTCGTCCTGAATATAGCTGACATGCTGCTTGCTGGACGTTAAGCAATAATCAATCAATAATTTATTTTTATATATTATATCAAATGATGGTTGGCCATCGTGACTATAATTTTTATTTTCCTTTATTCTGTGAGTTTTTTTTTTTTTGTATAAATTCAAATGTATTTTTTTAATATGAAGGTTTCCTTGCTAAATTGTCCTTGAAAGTACACAAGAGAAATTTGACTAGTTTTCGGCTGCTAAATTGTTTTAAACATTGATATTAGCATTGTTTTTACAGGGTGAATATGGATCAAAGGTAACATTTCCACTGTGTTAAAACACTTAATCAATGTTGTTTGTTAAGCAAGTGTTTTTAATGGCCGAGGTACAATATAATGCCTTTTTAGACTCGTCTGAAAATTACCTCCCTTTAAAAAACATTGTCTTCATTTAACAATACAAGGAAATTCTGTTGTTTTCTTTAGAACGAAATTCATCAGAAGTAAGTTATAAAGAAGATTAAAACATAGAAAATATAACATTATTGATATTGAAGCAAAAACTATGAAATTTTTGTTTACTGTGAATTTATTTCAATTTGTGGATACCTTATTTCGTGGTTTGAGGAAAATTGTATTTGCGTGGAAACATTAATTTTGTTGATACTTGCTATAGTCAGTAGGCATATATACAGGGAAAAAGATTCTTTGGATTCTTGATTTCGTAGTTTGACACTATCCACAAAATCCACGAAAAATGGTGTACCACGATAAATAATGAATTCATAGTAATGGTCAAGTATAAAACCTTATGAATAAAAAATGGTCTGTATTGTACCTCTTTTATTAGTTTACATTTTGTAAATTACCAACCATTTAGCATGAGTTTATTTCTACATATGAATGCATCAGAGTCCTACATTCAGTTAAATCATTGTTTAATTTAATATGCATCAAGTTAACGCTTTCATTTGACACAATTAACTTTTATTTTAACCTCATTACTATTTTTTTTAAGAAGCTCAATGGCAATTTGTTTATCAAAGTAGCTGCAAATGTATATTTAACCTTTGATCTGGAAAGTTTCCCTAAATTGTTATGCCCCAACTGTTAGGTATCTGGAGCTGTAAGTTTTACCCAAGACTATGTCTGTACATCCTGCTTTTGGTTTTAATTCATAAACTTAAGATCCCATTAAGTAAATCATTTGAAATTTATACATAAGATCAGAGAGCATAAAAGGAAAGCCAATTTCTATTTCAAACTTTGCTACTTTTTTCACTCTAGAGTTATGCCCCTATTTACTTTAGCTAGAAGTAAGATCATCCTTGTTTTATGGACACATTCTTCCATATTTTTTTTCTATTAGAAAAATTGCTTTTTAGGTAGTTTTATTTCATCTTTTTTATTACTATTTACAATTTTAACTTAGGGTTAGAGTTCTGTTCTTCTCTGATAACCATGATATAACAAATGAAATATAGAATGTGACATTAATCACCAATTATTCAAATTTTAATCAATCTTAAAATTATGCCCAATAGAACAACAAAATTATGAAAAGAAAGTTTAAACAGTGATGGTCATCAACTCCACTAATATCAAGAAAACAAACAATCAGTCACCCCTCATCTCGACTGATCTCACTGAACACAAAAAGACCATAACATATGACATTGGAAATCCAGGTCATGACTTGGGACAGGCACAAAAATGTGGTAGGGTTAAACTGGTTAATGGGGTCCCACCTCTCGCCTCTTGATAACTGGATCTCCAATGGCAATGCATATATAAACAAACGATTTAAAAAAACCTACAAAGATTCACCGCATACTATCACAAAAAGGAATGACAATATAAACATGGACAGTACAATAGCTGGGTCAATGAATGCTTAGTTAACTGACTACTTGCAAGGAAGGTAGAATCTGTTTTGTTGTTGTTGCATGATTCATTCTTATACAAGAAGACCATTGACAAAATGCATGTTACCATAGGTTACAGTTTTACCTCAGTATACATCACCAAGATATTTATTTTGTGTATGTACATATTATTATGGTAAAATTTAAATACAGCAAAATATTCTCTTACCTGAAAATAAATAAAATGGTGGAGAAATTATTACCGGTATTAATTTTACAAAATTTATGTAACAAAAATTATTACTGATATGAACAAGAAATATAACCATTAATATTAAGATCAGAGTCTTGTTTTATAAATCTATCATAATAATTTCATCCAAATTTCTTAAATAAAGTTTAAAGTACATGTTTTGTACTTAGATTCAAAAACTGGAAATACTGTCTTTTTGTATTCAGTATGAAAAAACCCAACCAATTACTGGCAATTAGACCACTAGTGGTTAAGTTATGAATAAAAGTAGTTTTGAATGGAAATTCAGGCTTAGGCAACGTGCCATTGTGGGTAGAAATGTTTTTTTTCAAGTACTAATTTTCTTTAATTTTTATTTTCAGTCCCTTAGCTCTCATACTTTAGGACGTCAGCTCTCACAGTTTTCATACATGGAGGAGGAGGAAGAGACAGCTATAGAATTTAAAGAAAATATTTCAGAAATTACTAAAGAGGCAGAAGGTACTACTAACACTGGGTTGATACCTCTGCTGATGGACTATTAATCTCTGATGGTATCATCCACCCAGTAGTCAGTGATTCAGCACTGACATGGTTTATTAAATATATTTTTTATTGAAATTCACAGTTCCTAGATAATACAATTATTATTAAAACTTTAAGTACCCCTTCCTCTGGCATAGGTGACTTTAGCTGATTTTGGCAATTCTGATTAGGCTCTTTGTTTTTTTTTCCTCCCAAAGATTTTTAAATTATCTGACATTCAAATATTTTGGCTTATGGCGTACCTGATGAAGGTTATTTCAGAAATGCATCGTGCACGCTAAATTTGATATCTACATTTTTATTATGAATTATTATTTAGAAGGGGACAGGGAGTTCATAATCTTTTTACCACCAAGGAATAAATAGGTTGATGGTCAGTGATGTACAATAATTCAGTAATGGTGATCTCTCCAATTGAAGTCTTTTGACTAATTACAGACTCCATGGATCCTTTGGTTTGGGGTACCACATGCCAATCTGAGTTAAGAACCTTTCCAACTTCTGTCATGTACACGTTCATCAGTTACAGATTTCATACATTTTTCACAAAAGATTCATTATTAATTATTTAAATATGATCTGTTTAATTGACGGTCAGCTCTGTACCATTTTAAAAACATGAAAAAATATCTTTTTAGATCGAGACATCATTAATCACAATTAATTTTTTTAGCACTGCCGTTGAAGAAAGATGATGCCGCAGATGGTAAACTGATAAAGCAGGAACACCAAGAGAAAGGAGCTGTGTCAGCGATAGTCTACCTTCATTATATAAAGGCCTGTGGTGTAGCTTATGTAGTATTGGTCATGACATTAATGGTTGCACAGTATGCTGTCTTGATTGGTAGTAACTTCTGGCTCTCTGTCTGGGGTGAAGATTCAACAGAGTATAAAAATAAGATGGATATTTACTTAGCTCTTGGTAATGGTACCAATGCTACAATACCGGTTAGTTTGTGTTTTATTATTAAAAATTTATGCATTTTTCCCTTGATCCAAGTTATATTGTCAGTAACAATGAACTGTCTCAGTTATATTGTCAGTATCAATGAACTGACTCGGTGATATTGTCAGTATCAATGAACTGACTCTGTGATATTGTCAGTATCAATGAACTGACTCTGTGATATTGTCAGTA
>MJUT01003829.1:441485-457908 GCA_002080005.1 Gigantidas platifrons | reverse complement strand
GTCAGTATCAATGAACTGACTCTGTGATATTGTCAGTATCAATGAACTGACTCTGTGATATTGTCAGTATCAATGAACTGACTCTGTGATATTGTCAGTATCAATGAACTGACTCTGTGATATTGTCAGTATCAATGAACTGACTCTGTGATATTGTCAGTATCAATGAACTGACTCGGTGATATTGTCGATTGTGACGACATTGGTACTGTGACCTCACACAGTGCAATAAACTTTTATTTTTCACTAGTAATAGGTGAAATACAGTTTTTTCTTTCACTTTGAAATCTCTGACTTTATATGATAAAGTTTGTCACTGACTTGTGACAGGATGATGGTTACTCTGGTTTCTTCCACCAATAAAACTAACCGCCGCGATATAACTGAAATATTGTTGAAAGTGGCATTAAACAACATAAACCCCTCAACCCCTAAACTCTTGAAATCTCTGTCTTTGTTATAATATTTTCTTTGTCTTATTTACAGGTGTTTGACAATGACTATTACACAAACATTTATGTCGTTCTATCATTATGTGGAATAGCAGGTGCTCTAGTGGCTGGTATAGTGCTATTTGTTGTGGGAATCAAAGCTTCAAAAAATCTCCATAGTTTAATGTTAGATACCATTCTACATGTTCCAGGCAGGTAAGTTATATACCGTAATGACCTATGTATAATGTGCTAGATTTTACATAGATTCATTAGGAGGGGTGTGCATTATAAACAAGAACAATATGTTTCACTCTTTTTTCAGACCAGGAAATCACATTTTTCTGCAGATTTTCAAGGCCATTATGCACTAATGCACATTATGTGACTCTAATGATGGTAATAATCAGTCATGATCTTGAATGTTAGGTGGGAAAATTCCATCCAAGGGTTCACATTTTCAAGTCAGAAACTAGGCTTGCCAAGTTTCTGATAAAAGAAAATGTGAAACTGATGGTAGAATCGTCACTTATCTCATTACTGACCACCACTGATTATAATCCCCTCGCCAACGAAGTTGCGAAGGGATATAGTAACGCTACCAAACTTGGTACATGCTTAATCCTTAAGAGAATCTGGAACCCTATTGATTTTCAAGGTCATAGGTCAAAGGTCAAGGTCACCAGGTCAAATTTTTAGGCGAGGGGATACGCCACGCTTTGCATTGTTTGGCAAATTATAAATTGTCCAAATTGAAAATGGCTGCCATTGGAAAACAATTTTTACTTCTAAATTATGCAGTTTAATGAAAAAATAAATATGATATTAAAAATTATTGTATGTTTTTGCCACATTTTCAGATTGTTATGTAATATTTTTTGCATTGTGATGACAAAAAAGGCTAATGTGATGTGAGATGCATGAATCTCACAGTATCTCACATCAAATATGCCTGCCACACATGTACCAGGCAGGTAAGATATGCACATGTATGTTTAAAAATATTTATGCTTTTATATATGCCATTGTTTATATTCCAAGCAGGTACTAAGTATTTTTATGATTAAAGATTTCCAGACTTTTAATGTTGGATTCAATTCTACATATATGTGTGCCAGGCATTTAAAAATTATGATGTCAAGTTATTATATGCATTTCAGATAAAAAATGTTGAGTTGATGGGGACCATTTTTGTAGAAAATGTATTCCAGTGTAAGAAATAAAAAAGATTTATTTTTCACTATTCAAAATGAGGAATATTGTAATCCATGGCCAGCAAGAAAGAGAATCTTTACTTGTGACATTTATGCAATCTTTATGTAAGAACTATATCTTTAACTCCTTAAAAAATATTTTTCAAATTGATTTAACCAATACCATGCCCATGAGGTTACCTCAATTAAGCTGTCACCTGTATTAAAAGATCATCTTTTTCTTCAATTGAGCCTCTTTTAAGAAGTCACCCGTCTTTAATGACCTCTGTTTCTTTGTCCCAAGGGTGACTTCTTAATACAGGTTTAACTGTGTAACCTTTAAAATATACTTTTATTTCAAAGTTTTGTGAAAAAAAATCTTTTTCATATTGATGTAACGAATAAATTATAATTAAGAGCGTAAACATTTTGATTGCAGGTTCTTTGACACTAACCCTAGTGGTAGAATCATCAACAGATTCTCTAATGATATGGGACAAGTAGATCAAGTAAGTCATATAAGGGTTATGGTTATGGTGTTTGATGCCACTTTCAGCAATATTTCAGTTGTATCATGGCGGTCAGTTTAATTGGTGGAGAAAACCACTGAACTGTCACAAGTCACTGAAAAACTTTATCACATAATGTTGAATCAAATACACCTTGCCATGAGTGGGATTCGAACTCACAACGTTAGTGGTGATAGACATTGATTTCATTGGTAGTTGTAAATCTAACAACCATATGATCACAACCATGACGGCCCCGTCAAGAAGAAATAGTTTTAACACATTATGTAGGGAGTAAGGGTTATGGTGTTTAATGCCTCTTTCAACAATATTTATGTTATATAATATCGTCACATTTTTAAACAGCAAATGTTTTGTTCAGCTTAAAAGGATCATTTATTTATTGCTGATTTACACAGTTCCAAGATAAATGGGGTAGCTTAATATTAGAGGAGAGCTGTATTATATTTAAATATTTGTGGAACTTCAATGAGTAATTAATTGTTACAAATTTATTATATTGACCACATAGCAGGCAATACAATCTATATTTAAAATGGTTGAATCATAGATTGACTTTGACAAAGGTAAATTGCAACAGGTTAAAAATGAATAACAAAGAAAAGGTTGCAAATTGAGCATTATCTCTATAAATACAGGAAGAAGGAGAGGGGGGGGGGGTCAGATCATCATTAGGTTAAGGCTATTATTATCTAGGTTTTCACAGTCTTGTGGCCTAAATAAAAAAAATCAGAATTGCAAAATTTTGTTCTTTTAGCATGGGGTCAGTTTCTAATTCTCAAATAAAACTGTGGTGTAAGTTAAGTGATAGATACTTAGTCAAGACATAGATTAAAATTATTATACATTAGAGGATATATATAGAATAACGGCAGTTTTGAAGGTCGAGACAGAGATTATCACTAGTATCTCAGTGGGTCCGAGGCCGAGCTGCGATACTGTTAATAATGTATGACAAGACTTTCAAAACTGAAGTTATTGTTTTTATCGGTAACTTCATAATGTGTGTGACCTTTTAACACAGGTGGCTGCTTAATAGAGGTGACTGTACTTTTATATTGCAGAAATTACCATCAACGTTGGAATCATTTCTTGCATGTGTATTTGTAACACTGAGTGCTGTAGTTGTAAACAGTATCACTACACCTTATTTCATGATAGCAGCTATACCTTTGTTTATATTGTATTACCTCATCCAAAACTTCTTTAGAGCAAGTGCAAGGTAGGTGGAATTTTTCCGAAATAATTTTCCAGGATGAAATGATGTTAAATATTAATCTTTGTTATATTTAAGTTTTATTTAATATTGAAGAAGACTGTTTGAATATTGATTTTTTTCAAATTATTTTTTTTACCCACTCTTAACACAATTAATCTCCTATTCCAAAATACGATAAATGGACCATTCAAGCTTACACATTCATGTGATCATTACTAATTCCACAGGATAAAATAGACAGCTTTGAACTTTGTGTGCATGACAGACATATGCATATCTGAAAATATTTTTTTAGAGGGGCTTGCATGCTTTATTGAAAATAATAAAAATAAAAATTATTGCCACTTTCATGAATCAGTGAGTAAGTTTTATCATGGTAAATTTTGTTTATAGAGGATTTAAAGTGATAGCTATAGTCTCTTTGATTTTTTGATTTCTCTATTACACACAAAATCAATATATAATAAAAACAGGTTTAGTTTTTCATCTATTATCTTTAATAATAGTGCATCTTTAATCCATGTGCAAAATCACACTATTATTTTCACATTTTTATCAACTTGGATTTACAATTACCTATGACTCCTCTCCCTTGTAAATATTTTTCAAGATTAACATTAAAGCAATGGGATACTGTGTCACAACCACATCATTGGTGTAATGGTTAGCTTGCTTGCTTCGAGTGCAATAAATTGTGGGTTTGCGATCGGATAGGGTTAAACCAGACTATAAAATTGGTATTTGCTGCTTCTCTGAGTCTGATAAGCCGTCAGCGTTAAGGGGTAAGAGCATAGACTGGTTGGCTCTGAATCGGGATATTGGAGTGACATGTCTGTTGTTTCAGTGAGCTAGCACTATAAAAATCCAACTTGGCATGTTGATCTAAAACAAAATGGCCATCATCATGATTTCATTGAAATGTATCTTGTTCTTGCCATGATATAACTGATATAATAATGGCATTTAACAACAATCACTCATTTACCCAAACAGGGTTCAACTGTAGTATAATCTTTATACCCCCGCTCCCCGAAGGGGGAGGGGGGTATACTGTTTTACCTCTGTCCGTCCGTCCAAGATATTTTTCGTCACATTTTTCTCAGCAACTATTGATGACACAAATCTGATATTTGGTCACAAGCTTCATATAGGTATGCCATATTGTGGGAAGCGTTTTTGGACCCATCAGATTCCTACTTCCTGTTTGCCAACTTAGTTGATTTTTATACACATTGAACATATATGCTCATTTTTCGTTGCATTTTTCTCAGCAACTATTGATGGCAGAAATCTGATATTTTGCCACAAGCTTCATATAGGTACCCTATATCATAGGAAGCGGTTTTTAACCCGTCAGATTCCTACTTCCTATTTGCCGACTTAGTTTGCTTTTATACACATTGAACATATATGCAAATTTTTCGTCACATTTTTCTCAGCAACTATTGATGACAGGAATCTGATGTTTGGTCACAAGCTTCATATAGGTATGCCATATTGTGGGAGGAGTTTTTGGACCCGTCAGATTCCTACTTCCTGTTTGCCGACTTAGTTGGTTTTATACACATTGAACATATATGCACATTTTTCGTCACATTTTCCCCAGCAACTATTGATGGCAGAAATCTGATATTTGGTCACAAGCTTCATATAGGTATGCCATATTGTGGGAAGCATTTTTGGACTCGTCAGATTCCTACTTCCTGTTTGCCGACTTAGTTGGTTTTTATACACATTAAACATATATGCTCATTTTTCGTCGCATTTTTCTCAGCAACTATTGATGGCAGAAATTTGATATTTCGTCACAAGCTTCATATAGGTACCCCATATCGTGGGAAGCATTTTTTGACCTGTCAGATTCCTACTTCCTGTTTGCCGACTTAGTTGGTTTTTATACACATGGAACATATATGTGGGGGTATCATAAGTGAGCATTAGCTCACAGTTCATCTTGTTATATTTTGACAACACCAGGCATTGGTGCACATTAAAATTTATGTTAAAATTTAATTGTGTTTTTTTCAGGGAACTTCAAAGATTAGATAATGTAACAAAGTCACCTATATTTTCTCACTTCAATGAAACATTAAATGGATTACAAACTATTAGGGCTTACAGGTAAGTCATACCTAACTTATTCAATCAATCATCTTTATTCTCATATACCATACAATTACAACAGTACATAGAACTTCTCAGAAGACATACATATACAATTACAAATACAAAATGAATATGAATATTTCTCCCATTATTACGGCATTTTAACCCCGCTGAACCAGTGGTGGAAAAATCTGTAAACCTCTAGAGGATTAAAATGTCTCGTGCCTTTACCCGCATGTTGTCAAATCAGTAATTATTTTAATTTTGAAATAAATATTGTGTTAAATAATGTGAGAAACAAATTCTCCTTCAGTTGCCCATGTGGGTTACGATATTTCTCCACCCTGACGGCTTGTGGTTAAAATTTTTAATTTAACTCTCGAGAGTGGAGAATATGACGGCTTGTGGTTAAAATTTTTAATTTAATTCTCGAGAGTGGAGAAATATCGTAACCCACGGGCAACTGAAGGAGAATCTATATATATATACAATAGAGACAGGGTTGTGAGACAGCTTAGAGAACAAAAGATTTATTTTTAACTCGTATAAATTTACATAATTTTTCTAAAGTGTGTTTTTGATTTGTTTAAATTTAAGAACTATTTAAATAATATGTATGGCCTTATTCATGCATTCAGTTTTTAAGTCTTTTCATTGTATTGACTACAATTTTTTTGAAGTGATTATAAAATAATTTTTCTGTGAACTTACATAGTACATGTAATGGTAAAATATTTCTCCTCATTTTAAGGGCCCCCGTGGTCGTTGACGTATGGTAGTTAGATTTACCACTACCTCTGCAATCAGTACCTATCACCACTAAAGTTGTGAGTTTGAATCCTGCTCTATACTTGCCTACCCTTATGATATTGGCGTAAGGCTCATGATTTTTTGGCCTATCTTAAGCCTTTACGATTGTCAATTTCCTTACGATTCGGCAAATTTGCGGTATTTCCGGAAAGTTTTCGGTTCCGGTCCGTCATTTCATTGCGATTCCGTATATTATAGATCGTATCAGCATTTCTGGTGATTAAAAAAACGATGTCAAAACGAATTTTGTCTATCAAAATTTTGATAATAAACCCAAAATCGATTTAAAATATTAACATTATGTGGTTATATCATGTGCCATTTGCAATATGTGTAGTTTCTGTGCTTAAAATTGCATTTTAAGACAAAAAAAAGAGCCTTACTATTTTTTATCTCCACTTACTATTTTTTTTCAAGCACCTTATTATTTTTAGCAAAAAGGGGTAGGCAAGTCTGCTGCTCATTTGGAGGTGTACTCGATACAACATTATGTGTTTGTGACTTACAGCAGATCGGTCATTTTCTCTGGGTACTACGGTTTCCTCCACCAATAAAACTGACCGCACCGATATAACTGAAATATTGTTGAATGTGGTGTTAAACACCATAAAACCAAACCTAAAAGCAACCTCATTTTAATTTATTGATATATAATTTTTTTACAGAGCAGAGAAGAGATTCTTTTCTAAAATAATGAACATGATAAATACAAATAACACACCATTCTTGTACATGCATACAGCCAATAGATGGTTAGGAGTTACTCTAGTGAGTAGAATTTATCTTAGTAATCATCTAAATATAGACACTGTATCAGTGGTGTAATGGTTAGAATGCTCGCCTCAAGTATGATAGATCGTGGGTTTGAGTACATGTCGGGTAATACCAAATATATTTAAATTAGTATTTGTTGCTTCTCCGCTAATCATGCCACATTAAGTAGAAAAAACAAAGACTGGTTGGCTTTCTATCATCCCTTTCCCTCATGGCAATCGAAATATCTGTCCATTGGCCAATCCCTGTGACACCAATTTTTAGCCTACAAGATTTAATATTTTTAAACTTGTTTTCCTCATGAAATGTAGCTGAAATATTGATCTCACGATGTTTAACAATACTCAATCAACTAATGATATGTAAATCAGCAATGCTCATCCTTAGGTTTTAATGAAAGAAAAACAAAAGTTTATTCCCACAGTGTTTTACCTATAGTTAATTTAAGAAATAAATCATGGAAGCCAGAATGTGTTGGGAGTTTTAACATGGATTGGCGGATATTAGTATTTTATCCCGAGCCAGAAGCGATGGATAAAATTTACTATTATCTGCCAATCCATGTTAAAACTCAAAACACATTCTGGCTTCCATGATTTATTTCGATTCTGATATGTCTAAGAGTACAAATACGGTCTTATACTTTGATTGGAAGACAGTAATTTATGCATACGCTTGTGGAAAATGTTCGGATCACAATTTATGCTGCCAATGGAAACGACAGTCACATTCATTGGCGCATGTGCTAATGAGATAATACGAAGAAATAATTCTAGTTTTTTTTAGCAAAGGGAAAGAGTGAGGTCATGTTAGAATAGCTAATTGTTTATTGTAACATGAATACATTCTTTTTATGATTTATATACCAGAATGTAAGCATCGGCTATGGAATAATACATGCATATACGAGATATTGCACACTTTAAATGTGGGCTGTAGTTTTATTTCTCTCATAGAGCTGTATAATTATCAACAACCTAGATGTTATATTACATGGCTTCATGTTACAAATCATTTATACCACGGTTTTCTAAGTTAAACAGTTAAACAATCTCACGCTTCAGTCGATTAGCTAATTGTTTATAATCATTATATTAAATAATTACTGTATTTTTATACTTTTAGGATTATTTAGGATCTTTACAAGTTTTAATTGCTGCTTTAGTGACACTAGGTACATGTATGGCTGGCAACACATCTCCTGCTTTTGTTGGTCTAGGAATAACCTATGCTTTACAGGTTTGTATTTAAACAAAAATCATCATAATAAGTGCCACAAGGCTCTAAGTATCTCTGCTGAATTTCTCGTTTAAGTAAACACTTGATAAGAAGAATTTAACAATAAATACATTAGTTTTGTTTTCTAAGAGATACTGGTATATTATAGGAATGTTGAATGAGTGAAAAATATCTCTTTCACAATCATACAAAGTATTGATTCATGAATACATATACTGTGCATGAATCAATTATATTTGTTTTTTGTCGATTAAAAAATGAATACAGTGAAACTACCTAAACAGAACATCTTTGAGACCAACTTTTATGTTTAGAATAGACAGGTGTTCTGTTTATACAGGTTATTGTAACAAAGATTTTCTACATCCTACATTAGTCATACAGGATTCTGTTTTATTCAGGGTTCAGGTCAGACAGATTTCACTGTACTTTATAAATAATCTTTAATACCTTTATTGTACTATAAATAGTGATCAAAACATAGACATTGATAAAATACAAATAGTACAGTATACATGTATTTGCCAAGATGTTAATTTATACAATATTTATTCGAAAATATCATAAATAATTAAGAAATAAATCATGGAAGCCAGAAGGTGTTGGGAGTTTTAACATGGATTGGTGGATATTAGTATTTTATCCCTAGCCAGAAGCAAGGGATAAAATTTACTAATATCTGCCAGTCCATGTTAAAACTCAAAACAAATTCTGGCTTCCAGGATTTATTTCTATTCTGATATGTCTAAGAGTACAAATACGGTAGTATACTTTGATTGGAAGATGGTAATTTATATTTACATTTGCGGAAAATGTCGCACCCAATTTATGCTGCCAATGGAAATGTCAAGTCACATTCACCGGCGCATGTGCTAATGAGATTATACCGAATGAATAACTCGCTCGTTTGTTAACAAAGTGAAAGAAGGAGCTCATGTTAAAATACATTATATACAATGATTTCAGAATGTGGATTCCGAAACAAGCTTAAAGCTTAATGATTATATAGCTAGCCATATAGTGTTAATTATAGAAGTGTGGGTACCAGTCCAAATATGTTGGGAACCAGTTGAAGTGAACTGGTACATATTTTACAAAGTTTTACATATCAGTATGAACATCAGTATTTTATATCCAAGTTGTTTATTGAAGTATGGGTACCAGTCCAAATATATTGGAAACCAGTTTAAGTGAGCTGGCACATATTTTACAAAGTTTTGTAATATTGGTATGAACATCAGTATTTTATATCCATACTATTAGATAATTCATTCATCTTATTATTTTATCACAGGTGTCATTTTACTTGAATTGGATCGTCAGGATGACAACTGAGACTGAAATGTTGATGAACTCAGTAGAAAGAGTTCATGAGTATACCAAATTAGACAGGGAACCTACAAAACATCCTGATGGTAGGTCGTAGGTCAAACTCAATAAATTACCTTATGTATGTTAAAGATTGATTGTATCTTTATGTTAAACAGAGGCTGTCGTGGTCATGATTGTATGGTAGTTGGATTTACAACTATATGTGCAATCAGTACCTATCACCACTAAAGTTGTGAGTACTCGATACAACATTATGTGATAAAGTTTGTCATTGACTTGCAACAGGTCGATGGTTTTCTTCAGGTATTTTGGTTTCCTAGACCAATATAACTTACTGCCACGATATAACTGAAATATTGTTGAAAGTGGCATTAAACACCATAAACCAAGCCTATTTTTTTCATATCATAATTAGTGCTAATTAATCAGATTAAATATATAAAGTTTAAGATTCGGACTTGGTGTTCTTAACGACAATGCTGCTCACACAATTATTGGTGAGGGTTGGCATTTTATTCACATGAGGAAAACACATTCATGACGGCTAATTTCACTAAGAGGGGAGGTTTGGGCCTATAAAACTAGTTTTAGCTCGCCACTTTTTATTGAAGTACCAGTACCAAGCCAGGAATGTGAGCCGTCATGTAAAGGTGTTTTAGAATATTGATTTTGTCTCTGTTTCAACAATTTTTCTATTAGATTTTGGAACTGTTCCAATGGTGATATTTTCTGGGGTTTTTGCTTCATCATATAAAATTTTCTTGACCAAGAAATATAATGAAAACCCTAGAAACAGCTTTAATGGATCAGTGTAATAACTTTTTTTTTGGCAAATGTTTTAATTTTCTTAAGAGTTTTGATGAGCGGTGGGCTTAAATACACTTGTAATAAAATTTGATTTCATTTATAATTATTATACTTTATATGTAAATCAGATCTCTTCATTTGTTTATTAGACTAGGGCAACATTTTACTCTAACACATCACAAAGAGTAACATTTTACATTATTAATTACAGGTAATCTAAGTCTACCAGACTCCTGGCCAGATAAGGGGGAGATAACTTTTGATAAAGTCTATTTAAGATATGACAGCCATCTAGAACCAGTTGTCTTAGAGGCTTCATTTACAATCAAATCTGGAGAAAAGGTAATTAATGAATTACTGAATGTAGCCTAATGTCATGTTGTGGTTTAATTTGGTTGATGTGTTGGTTGCTGGTTGTACTGTATGTCCGTCTGTCATCACCGATTTTCCTTGTAGCAATCAAGACATCCATCCATCGATCCGTTCCAGTGCCACCACTTATCAGCATTATTTTTTGTTTAAAAACTTGTTCTCATTATGATTATAATAAAACCTGACTTTAATATGTGACCTTCCAAAGGAACATGGAAATACGGTCACATAAGACAAGTGGTTGCTAAATACAGGTATAAATGATACGAAATGTACTGTGAAGGGAAATTAAAATTAAAGTCACATCATACAGGTTATTGCTAAGAAGAGATGGTCACTAAAGCAGGTTTGACTGTTGCTGATATATTGGTCTTTTGACATTAAACAGCAGTCCATAAATCAATCAAGTGTTTGCAGCTTTCCCAAGTATAAGAGATGATTTATCAGTTTAATAGGCATGTTCCAGACTTTCCACTGTCATCAATCATTACTTACTGCATTACAAAGATCCATAGAAAATTGTACGTTTTATAAAATTTCTGGAAAAGACCCCAAAAACAACAAAAATAATATTTCTCCCTATAATTTTATTATACCCCCCGCAAACAAAGTTTGGGGGGTTATATAGGAATCACCCTGTCCGTCCGTCCGTCCATGTACCTTGTAAGCGCAACTCCTCCTAAACGGCTTATTGAATTTTTATGAAACTTTACACACTTGTAGTACACTACCTGCAGATGTGCGTGAAGGAATATGGTTGCTGTCCAAAATTTAAAAGGGGAGATAATTCAACTTATACTTTCACGAAAAGGGCGGAGGGGGGCATGTACCTTGTAAGTGCAACTCCTACTAAGCTGCAAGCGGGGGGTATCACTCAGTGAGGTCACTCACAGTTCTAGTTTTATTTGTCCCTACTAGCCTTTTTAAGATACTAATATTGAAACTAAAATCTATGCTAATGTATTTATTTTTTTAGGTTGGTTTGTGTGGTAGAACAGGAAGTGGTAAATCCTCCATTACTCTGAGTTTGTTCCGTATGATAGACATCATGGATGGTCAGATAACCATTGACGGGAAGGATATTGTCAGAATACCTCTTCCAGATCTTAGATCAAAGCTAGCAATAATTCCTCAGGATCCTGTATTATTTGCAGGCTCTGTAAGGTAAGACAATAGTCAAAGCTAGCAATAATTCCTCAGGATCCTGTATTATTTGCAGGCTCTGTAAGGTAAGACAATAGTCAAAGCTAGCAATAATTCCTCAGGATCCTGTATTTGCAGGCTCTGTAAGGTAAGACAATAGTTAACCCAAAATAATGCAGATCTTCTAAATTCCTTAAACATATTGTTATATTAGAAAAATAACCCCCTTTTCAACAATATTTCAGATATGTCAAGGTGGTAAGTATTACTTGTGGAGAAAACCACTGACTTGCAGCAAATCACTGACACCTAGTTCCCCCCCACAGTCAGGAATCAAACTCACAATTATGTGATAAGCACTGAATGCATAGGTAGTGCTTAATCCAATTACCATACAATTACAGCCACGACACCCCCCTTAAAAATTGTATATTTGTGCAATCACATATTAAATATTAGAATGGTCAAATACTTTGTTTATATCTTGATATGATGTTCAATAAACAAGCTAAATCATAAATGAAATTTGTTCTGTATCTAAGTTTCTAATTTAATCTTTTTTTACCTGAATTTGCAATAAAAGCTGCATTTTCACTCGATAAATATGATTTAGACATCCACAAATGAGGTGTTTTTTGTATTGAAACAGCCTTTGCAAAACCAGAAATGAATCCAGTTTTAGCATGTCAACTTAAAACCCTATTAACTATAGACTATGACATTTTATATATATCCTCCACCAATAAAACTGACTGCCACCATATAACTGAAATATTGTTGAAAGTGGTGTTAAACACCATAGACCAAACAAAACCATAATATATATAAATTACAGGTACAATATAGACCCATCAGATACCTTAACTGATGATCAATTATGGGCAGCTTTAGATATAGTACAGATGAAAGAAGTAATCATGGCTTTACCTAATCAGCTAGGTAATGTATTATTGGTAGATTTATTTATAGCATTTTGTAAACAGAAACAGTCAAGCCTGTCTTATGTGACCTTTCAAGGGAACATTGAAATACGGTCACGTAAGACAGGTGGTCGCTAAATACAGGTTTAATTAATATGAAATGCACTGTAAAGGGAATTTAAAATTAAGGTAACATATTGCTTAATAGAAGTGGTCACTAAAGCATGGATTGACTGTTTAACAACATCCTTACTTGTTTGTACTTAAAATTTACCATTTGTTAAAGCAATGTAATTAGTTTGCAATGATATGGATTTAAATGAACGTGAAAGACAATCCAATTAATTTTACACTTGGATACAACTTATAGTAAAGGAACAACACTTTTATTGCTGTTCTACATTTCACAGTCACTGTAATGTCTTTAATAATGAGCATACTTCATACCCGAAAACAAGTGTGAAACGAACCCTAGCCTGCTGTTGAGTGGGTCTGTTTTCTTCTGTCGATAAACACTACATCTGCCCATCTTGATCGTTTCGATGTCATTTTGTCATTTATCTTTAGTCAGGGAACCAGTCTAAATGTAACCAGCATACCTTGAATTTTGATGTTGTAAAGACAGTAATCTTTAACATTTCAAGTTATGTTAATTACTTGTGATTTTTCAGATTCTGATATAACAGAAGGTGGTGAAAATTTTAGTGTAGGACAAAAACAGGTCAGTAATATTTATTGTATAAAATCCTGTTCCTGATAATGGAATGATGGTCATTTAAATATGAATGGTTAGGGTCTAGGTTAGGATTAGGTGTAGGGTCTGGGCTACGGTCAAAGTTAGGATAGGGCTATTGGTGCTACTGTAATATCCCTTTTCAGCAATTTTTCAGCTATGTCGTGGCTACCTGACTTAATTGATGAAGGAAAGTCTAGACAGTTATAATGGACTGACAGTTGAAACCACCTTGACCTTGTGTAGGCATCTGGAAACCTCATCAACACTTGAGGTGTTGAGCCTGTAGTCAGACATCAATAACCTGAACCACTTGGGCCACTTATGACTTGCTGCTAATGGAATGATGGGTCTTTTCATTGTTAATAGACATTTTAGTGGATTTATGAATGATAAAAGTGAAGTGAATGGAAATAACATAGAAACAAATGTAGACTATACACCCTTATAATTTGTACCCATCTGTGCCATTTTTAATGGTAGCTTCCCTTTTTTTTCACAATTTTTATGTGTTTGTTTTTTAGCTCACCTGGCCAAAAGCCATGTGAGCTTTCGCCATCACTTGGCGTCCGTCATCGTCCGTCCGTCATACGTCATAAACTTTCACATTTAAATATTCTCCTCTGAAACCGCTGAACCAAATTAAACCAAACGTGGCAGGGATGGTCCCTTGGTGGGTCCCTTTCAAAATTGTGTCCGACAGCCTCGCCCTCCATTCAAGATGGCTGCTGTTACTAAAAATAGAAATTTCTTCAATTGTCCATTGCTGCTTTAGTACAAGTCAAAATGAGCTCAAATTTTAACTGCAGCTACATGGTAATGAGTAGTTTTACATATATTCCGGGTTTTTCTGTGAGATTTTTTCAGCCAGTTTATTCCATTTAGGAATATTATGAGATAAAAATCACATCAAAATCTTTTGCTCAGAAATTTTAGTTGTAATGATCTTTGGATGGCCCACTGTCAAAATTATGTGTAACACCCCCATTTTCTATCAACTTTAGATGTCAAATTGAAAACCAGGTGAGCGATTACAGGCTCCTGGGAGCCTCTAGTTAATATATTTTCCTCAGTAGGCATACTTAGTTGGAATTAAGACATGCTGAATAATGTGATATATTTTCCAAGGAATCAAACTAAAAAAATAATAGGTACAGACACCCTTTACATCAACTCTAGATACCTACTGATAGAGGACAAAGTTTAGTTTTTCTATCACTTTATTAACAAATTCATTAATTATAAAACCAGACACAAATATGTTTTATTTCTAAGGGTCTTGTAGTTGAGGAATTTAATATATAAAATTTGTTTTCACCATGATATGGTTGAAATACTGCTAAATTTAGCATTAAACGCCAATCAATCAAACCAGACAATTTGCTGCTGGATGAACAAACAATTAATTAATCAGTCGATCAAGCCAGACAATAAATGTTTTGTAACTCATTCTAATTTCAGTTATTCTGTTTAGCGAGAGCATTCCTTAGAAACAACAAGGTTTTAGTCTTAGACGAAGCTACGGCATCAATAGATTTAGCTACAGATAATAAACTTCAACAAGTCATATTTACAGCCTTTAAAAATAAAACCGTCATCACGATAGCTGTAAGTATTTATTAAAATACAAAGTCAAATCTGTATGTAAAGGGCACTCAAGAGAACATGAAAATGTGCCCTTTACGAGCAGTTACCCTTTATATGCAGGCTAAGATTACATACACTATTCATTAATGGGTAAAATGATGCTGCCCTTTATAGACTGATTTGTTATATAGAGGTGTCCTTTATAGACAGGTTTGACTAGTTACACTGAGATACCAAATGTAGGAATACCTATCCTATCCATAGACAGCAACATATCAACAATATTACAACAAGATTCTGTAAATGCTAATATCCAAGAAATTTTTTGGTACGCATATGTAAGCCATAATATTATCCTATGAAAATGTGTCCGATTGTATCTTTTTCAAATGAATATCCCCAACAGACCAAAAGAAGTCACCTCTGACTTTATCATAGAAAACAATTGTAACAGAGGACAATATTTCACGGAGGACACTATTTAATCCTACACATATGCATACATTTGGAAATTTTTGATGTGGTCATGATTAAACTGACCATGCTGTTGATTATGTCCCCTGATGTGCATCTTGAAGTGGTCTTTGTTGTATGATCATACTGGTGACAACGTTTGTTCAGTCTAAGTAAGCCTCCCAAACTGTCAATCAGTCTAAGTAAGCCTCCCAAACAAAGTTTGGAGATTTATTGTGTTTGCTCTGTTTTTTAATATTAGTTCACCTGGACCGAAGGTCCATGTGAACTATTGCCATCACTTAGCGTCCGTCGTCTGTAAACCTTTCACATTTCAAGCTTCTTCTCCAAAACCACTTGGCACCAAACTTGGCAGGAATGTTCCTTGGATGGTCCTCTACAAATTTCCTGTTTTTCATTCCAGTCGGATATTCAACATGGCTGCCAGGGCCAATAATATGTTCTGATTGGCTGAAATTTCAAAGATCTTCTTCTCTGAAACTAATGAACTGACTGAACCCAAACTACCCAGGAATGATCATTAGAAGGTCCTCTACAAAGTTTCTGTTTTTTATGCCGATCGGAAATCCAAGATGGCCACCACCGCAGGACATATATTAACATTGGACCCTATGGGAAAATGTTCAAATGCCTTCTTCTCAGAAACTACAAATATGATTAAAGCCAAACTGTACATGAATGTTCATTGGATGGTCCTCTACAAACTTTAGGTTTTTTGTTCCGATCTGAAATTCAAAATGGCGGCTACGGCAG
>MJUT01003829.1:427985-441359 GCA_002080005.1 Gigantidas platifrons | reverse complement strand
ATTAACATTGGACCCTATGGGAAAATGTTCAAATGCCTTCTTCTCAGAAACTACAAATATGATTAAAGCCAAACTGTACATGAATGTTCATTGGATGGTCCTCTACAAACTTTAGGTTTTTTGTTCCGATCTGAAATTCAAAATGGCGGCTACGGCAGCACTTAGTTTAACATTGGACCCTATGGGGAAAATGTTTCAAAACGCTTCTTCTCTGAAACCACTTGGACAATTGAAACCAAACTGCCCAGGAATGATCATTGGAAGGTCCTCTACAAAGTTTCTGTTTTTTATGCCTATCGGAAATCCAAGATGGCCTCCACCGCAGGACATAAATTAACATTGAACCCTATGGGAAAATGTTCAAATGCCTTCTTCTCAGAAACTACAAATATGATTACATCCAAACTGTACATGAATGGTTATTAGATGGTCCTCTACAAACTTTAGGTTTTTTGTTCCGATATGAAATTCAAAAATGACGGCTATGACAGGACTTAGGTTAACATTGGACCCGATGGGAAAAATGTTTCAAAACGCTTCTTCTCTGAAACCACATGGACAATTGAAACCAAACTGCCCAGGTATGATCACTGGAAGGTCCTCTACGAAGTTTCTGGTTTTTTTTATGCCGATTGGAAATCCAAGATGGCCGCAACCGCAGGACATAGATTAACATTGGACCCTATGGGAAAATGTTCAAATGCCTTCTTCTCAGAAACTACAAATCAGACTGAATCCAAACTAGACAGTAATGTTCATTGGGTGGTCCTCTACAAAGTCTAGGTATTTTTTTCCGATATCAAATGGAAGATGGCAGCTACAGCAGGACTTAGTTTAACATTGGACCCTATGGGAAAAGTGTCTCAAAACGCTTCCGCCCTGAAACCACTTAGACAATTTAAACCAAACTGCCCAGGAATGATCATTGGAAGGTCCTCTACAAAATTTAGGTTTTTTATGCCGATCAGAAATCCAAGATTGCCTCCACTGCAGGAAATAGATTAACATTGGACCATATGGGAAAATGTTCAAATGGCTTCTTCTCAGAAACTACAAATATGATTAAAGCCAAACTGTACATGAATGTTCATTGGATGGTCTGCTACATACTTTAGGTTTTTTGTTCCGATATAAAATTCAAAATGGCAGCTACGGCAGGACTTAGTTTAACATTGGACCCTATGGGAAAAAATGTTTCAAAACGCTTCTTCTCTGAAACCACTTGGACAATTGAAACCAAACTGTCCAGGAATAATCATTTGAAGATCCTCTAAAAAGTTCTGGTTTTTTATGTCGATCCGAAATCCAAGATGGTCACCACCGCAGGACATAGTTTTTACATAGGACCAATTGGTTATTTTTATTACCAGGTGAACGATACAGGCTCTTGAGAGCCTCTGGTTAAAATATTTTTTTTTGAATCAACGCAACCTAACAAATTTCTTAATTTTAAGAACTAGTATATATATACATAGACAGACATTAGTGTGAATGACAAGTCAAAAATATGGTGCAAATATAATGAAATTACACAAGAATGACATTTATTTAAAAAATTGAAATAGCAATCTAACTTATGCATGTAAATCATCCTTTTTGTTTTAAATTGATTTTTATTCATATCAATATTATTTTCAGCATCGTATTTCAACGATCATGAATTATGACAGAGTTATTGTTCTTGACAAAGGAAAAGTTATGGAGTTTGATTCACCAAGGGAATTACTGAAGGACAAAGACAGTATGTTCAGTGCTTTGGTGAAAAGTGTCAAAAATAAATAAGTAGTGGCATGTGTTGTAAAATCAAAACTTTCAATATGTGTATACCGGTTACTGAAATGTCAAAATAATGAAAAATGTGTGCTATGTCAAATTCCAGTAGTTATTTTATTGTTGTTTTATATATTAAAAATTAAAACCAGGGTACCAGACTTTAATAATAAAAATGTTTTGTTTTTTGAATTGTCATAATTATCAGTAATGCATTTAACTTTATTGGAATATTGTAGAAATTTACATATATTTGTAAATACGTGCTCTATACTATTGTTGATGTGTTTTGCGGGAATGGATTTCTTAGAGCAACGATGCATGGAAGGTAAAGCCTGAGACGTGAGAAATCTATGACGAGCAAAACATATAATGATGGTATGTTTATCGAGGATTTGTCAAAGTGACATCAGTGACGTCAATATGACGTTATGTTAGTAATCAACGATAAGATCTTTGTAATATGCTTGTTGCTTGGTAACAGATATTATCATGTGTAAAAATTGAACTGGGAATTTACTAATCAATAATATACATATATATGAAATAGTATGTAATTTGAGTGAATATCACCACTAACGTTGAGAGTTTGAATCCCGCTCAGACGAGGTGTACTCGATACATTATGTGATAAAGTTTGTCAATGATTTGTGGCAGGTCAGTGGTTTTCTCTGGGTACTCCGGTCTCCTCCACCAATAAAGCTGACCGCCACGATATAACTGAAATATTGTTGAAAGTGGCATTAAACACCATAAACTCTATATTATTATTATGTTACATGTACATTGATTGCCATACTGTGTATATAAAAGACATTTTTGATGTAGTATGCTATGTATATTACAGAATTAGGGGGGGGGGAGGATGGTGGTAAACTGATTCAGCAACAAAATTATGATGTATTGGAATGGTAGTTCTACTATCATATTGTCTTCCTCAAGAGGGGCCACCTCTCTTATGAGACCACTTTATCTTTGCAGAGAGGATGGCCTCATAAGACAGAGACTAATCTATTATGTCAATATTTGGCTGTTTTATCTAACTTGAAAAATTTATTTGCACAATGCCACGGTATAACTGAAATAATGCTAATGTTTGCATTGAACACCAATCAATCAATCAATCAATCAATCATAAAATAATAAATAATAAATAAAATAAATTATTGATAAGAGTAAATATTTACTTAGTTGAAAACTTAGTTTTGTACTAGAAAATAAATAGTCCTGAGTAAATAATTAATTAGATTTAGTTTTCTAATGTACGTACAACTTTCTTATCCTGGTATATATTTTCTGGATCATATTTGACTGCTGTTAATCATATTCCCAGGGGCCAATGCAAAACATTATGGTCCATTGTCAACTTATAATTAAATTTTTGTTTTGAAAAATGTTTTTTTTTATATGAATTTGTGACACTTTGTTTTATAATGTTTGTATTGTAGTTTTAATTCACAAAATGGCAAAGATGAGACTTTTAGCATCACTTAGCATCTGTTGGTCTGTTGTCTATTATTAGTACCTTTTTCAAAATTTAATCCTCTTACAAATCAGCTTAGCCAAATTGAACCAAACTTGGTAGGTATGATCCTTAAGAGCAGGAGGAGGAGGAGATTCAGATTTGTACAAATGAAGTTGATCCTCAATGTGGAGAGGCTAGAAAAGGGGGGGGGAGGGGTTATAAATCTTTATATAGTATGTGGTCATTTTGAGTAGAAGGAAATCTGTGCAGGTTTTTTATTGTTTGTTTATTGCAGATGCAGTTATCTAGAGGGGAGGTTTGGGATCCTATTAACTGTTTTAAACTCTGTCACACTTTTGTGCCTGTCCCGAGCCAGGACCTGGATTTCCGACATCACAGGCTATGATCTTTTCTTTGTGTTCATTGAGCAGCAGTGAGAGGTGATTGTTTTGTTTTAATTGTTGACCATCAATGTTTAAGCTTTCTTTTTATACTGATGGGCATTAAATTAAGTCTTTTTAACCAGGTGAGTGATACAGGGTCCCCACGTGATTCATCTAGTTGATTTTTTTATAAGGTTGAAAACAACATTTCATATTTGTTATTTCTTTGTATCTTTTGTATTAAACATTGTCATTTTTGTTTTTTTACAAGCAATAAATTATTAGTAAATTCAATTTTAATAAATTATTAGTGTATTCAATTTTAAAATTTGTCCATCATTTTGAAGGATTTTGTGTGTATGCTTGTGTATGGTGTAGACATTTACATACAGTATATTTCTATTGTAAAGCATTTTTTAGTCCATTATGATAAAGATACAGTGGAACCTGTCTAAGCCAAACCTGCTTGGGGACCAACTTCTGTGTTCAGAATAGACAGGTGTTCAGGTTATACAGGTTAATTAATAAAGATTTCTTACATTGGAACTTTATTTTAAAGCTCAGTTTATGTAGGATTCTCTTTTATACAGGGTTCAGTTTAGACAGGTTTATTCAATGGTCAGTTTAGACAGGTTTAGACAAGTTTCACTGTAAAGTCAAACCTGTGTTTAGAGATTACCTTTGGTATAAAGAAAAGGTTGCCTTAAAAGACAGGTGACCTCTTAAAAGAGGTTCAATTCATATGACATGTTCTATGACATGACAAGAAAAAGGTGACCTTTTAATGCAGGTGACTGCCTAATAGAGGTGGCCTTATGGGCAGGTTTTGCTTTATTTCTATTATAATATATTTTTTAGTCAATTATAATCAAAATACATTTTTTTATAGAATGGTTGTAGTCGGGGTCAAGTTTTAATGCCTTTCTTGTCAATTTATATTCCTCCTATATATATACAGGGGTAGATCCTACGTTTTATTTTAGCGTCTTTAGTTAATTATATGTTTTGTTTTACGCCAGTTTGTTGATACTTTGTGAAAACCTGAAGTGACATGAATGTTTAATATAAAGTTTATGTATTATAGTGCTGTTTTAGTTGTTTTGTTTTGTTTTTGTTTAAGTATAAACTCTTTTAGTTATTAGTTCTGTAAGGTTCCCATATAAAGGGACTTTAGGATAACATTGTGTCTGTCAGACTATGTTACAACTTATGTAGTGAAAACTGTTTCAGATTTTTGTGCTAACATGTTGTTGTGAGGTATTTCACATTGAAGGGGTGTTTGTATGTAGAATTTGGGAGAATTCAAGATGTCAGAACGGTGGTCGTTTTTACGGTATTTTAAATAAATACATAGATTTTTATATGCCCATCTCGAGACGGGCCGTATTATGTGATTGGGTATGGCGGGCGGCGGGCGTCCACACAGGTTTCCGCACAATAACTTTAGTTCTGTATATTGGATCTTTACCAAACTTGGTCACATGAGCATGGTTCAATCGAAGCTGTTTTACTCTGTTTTCAATATTTAAAAATCCTAGACTAGATAATTCAGCTTGCTTTATACTAGTTCTTGGGCCCATGCTTTTAATGAAAAATAAAATCTATTATGATAAATGTCCTTCTTATTTGAAAAATAATTTCATCAAAATTAATGATCATCATGCCCATAATACTAGATCAAGTCAGATTAATTATGTTACACCAAAAATTAAAGGCATCGAATCAACAACGTTTTACTACAATGGAATCCATGATTGGAATTCTCTACTCGATTCGATCAAATCCATCAATGATTTGCAAAGATTTAAAAAAGAAGTGAAGTGCCACCTGATACATACCAGTGAAGAACGGGAAAGACGTGTCATATCATAATAATGACAATTATATATATATTTTTTTTCATAGATAATGTACTTATTTTAAAATTAAGTAATCCCTCTACCCGCTCATGTTGATCTTTTAATATCCACTTGAACTTTAAGCTGATACTTGTAAAGGACCCCATTGGAAATAAGCTGAATGGCTTTCATGGGCTATCCCTGGTAAGAAAGTTCTCAGCAGTTACAATGAGTGGATTGAATTTTCTGTTAATGATGGCAGTTTTATGTTTTATTTTTAAATTAACAAGAAATTTTTAAACACTTGTGTATGATGTTGAAATTTTTAAACCTAAATATATTTTACCTTTTACCTTTACATGATTCCCCTGTGGAAGAACCCTATTTATTTTGGGGTCATTAGGTCAAAGGTCAAGGTCACCATTACTATAAATATAATTTTTGACAACAGGGTCATTTCCGCACGATAACTTTAGTTCTGTATATTGGATCTTTACCAAACTTGGCCACATGATTCCTCTGTGGAAGGGGAAGAAACCTATTTATTTTGGGGTTATTAGGTCAAAGGTCAAGGTCACCGCTACTATAAATAGAATTTTTGACAACAGGGTCGTTTCCGCATGATAACTTTAGTTCTGTATATTGGATCTTTAGCAAGCTTGGCCACATGATTCCTCTGTGGAAGGGGAAGAACCCTATTTATTTTGGGATCATTAGGTCAAAGGTCAAGGTCACCATTACTATAAATATAATTTTTGACAACAGGATCGTTTCCGCACGATAACTTTAGTTCTGTATATTGGATCTTTACCAAACTTGGCCACATGATTCCCCTGCGGAAGGGGAAGAACCTTATTTATTTTGGGGTTATTACAATTATACTGTTTGATCATTTATATATGGACGGGCGTATTTTGTGATGCACACATTTCTTGTTTTATTTAGTGTGCATGACACGTTTCTGGAATAAACCTTCATCATGCGCTCATAGCCAAAGAATGGGAAAGCCAACTAATTTATAAAGTCTTTGGAAGAAAGACAACCAAAGAGTCTGAAACAAGATAATCTAAATTGACCAATATTACCTATGCTGAAGATGAAAATTATTGAAATTGACTCAAAAACCTATCATATAAACATATCTTACTTTTTGCTAAAGTATTTTTTTTTTCAATTTGAGTAACAAGTCTGGGTTGTATTATTTTACTGTATTAGATATTTATATTATGTTTTCTAAGCTTAATTTATGACCACAAAAATCAATGATTGGCTATTGAATGTAATTATTTTTATTTAATTTTTTGTTTGTTTTAAGTTACATGTTTCTAGTTATATATTGTCCTTGTTTTGTCTCCATTTACACGAATGTAGAGAATATACCAATTACACCTACTGATGATAAAAACTAGTTGTTCAGAAAATCAATCTCATCAAAGTAACATCTCTCACTTTTTCCCCTTTACTGATGTGTCATGACACAGGAGATCTGAAGAAACCTCATCTATATGGGTCATATGCGACTGACCTTATGTACCATCTATATAGGTCACATGCGACTGACCTTATGTACCATCTATATGGGTCACATGCGACTGACCTTATGTACCATCCCATGAAAATGGCAATTTCAAGACTGAAAGTATTACTATACTGCTTTGCATACCATAATCAATCTGATTGGCCGAAAAAGGACATTATTGTATTTATCATATCATTATATTTTTATGACATAATGTCATTCGGGGCCTGAGTGTTTCAATGAGTTAGGTCGTTGGATCTAACAACTCATACAAGCCTATCACCAATACGCTGTGGGTTCGCGCCCGGCTTTGTAAATTACAAAAAAGGGTGCACTCTACTTGCAGCCGTAAGTGATAACGTTTACCAGTTGCCTGCCCATGGTCGGTGGTTCTCTCTGGGTACTCCAGCTTCCTCCACCACTAAAACTGGTCGCCATGATATAGCTGAAATATTGTTGAAAGTGGAGTTAAAACACCAAAAAACAAAAAAATAAATAATATAATGTCATTTGCATGTGACCCGTAATGTGGTTTTCTCAGATCTCACACAATGTGACATATCAGTAAAGGGGAGTATGTGAGAAATGTGATTTTTGTCCCCCGACACTTCGTCGAAGGGGACTATAGAAATGGCTGTCGTCCGTCCGTCCGTGTGTTTGGTTTCCAGATGATAACTTGTGAATGAAAAATCAGATTGAAGCTAGGTTTGGTATGTAAGTGTATCTTATGAATATCTAGGTCAAGTTCGATAATGACAATTTTTCGACAATTTTTACTAGAGTTGTGCCCCTTTTTATACCTCAAAATTGCTAAATATTTGGTTTCCAGATGATAACTTGGGAACAAATAGTCAGATTGAAACTAGGTTTGGTATGTAAGTGTATCTCATGAATATCTAGGTCAAGTGCGATAGCGATCATTTTTCGATAAATCTTACCAGAGTTACATCCCTTTTTATACTTCAAAATTGCTAATATTTTGGTTTCCAAATTATGACTTGTGAACAAAAAGTCAGATTGAAACTAGGTTTGGTATATAAGTGTATCTCATGAATATCTAGGTCAAGTTCGATAATGATGATTTTTCGACAAATCTAACCAGAGTTACTCCCCTTTTTTTACTTCAAAATGGTCCTTGGGTGGTCCCCTTTCAGAATTATTTAAGTCAGGTGAGTGATACATGCTCACCTGAACCTCTAGTTTACAGTATTTTCAAAATTTAATCTTACGATATAACCTTGGTGTCGGGGGACCAGTGGCCAACAGCCTTTTATTAATCAGATATCCAGAAAATAATACTTTTAAATACAAGTTATTATAAAAAGTATATGGACGGTAGAAGAAAAAAACGTTTTAATGACTCCATCAGGTGTAAAATTTTAATACATACATTTATGTATAAAATTCTATGCATCACGTGAGGAAACTAAAATTACTCCACCAGCCATGAAATATCAATTGTAATTTACCCCTATACATCCTTTTTATGGTGCCATCATGATCGTGATCATATGGTAGTTGGATTTGACAACTACCTAGGCAATCAATGCCTATCACCACTAATGTTGTGAGTTCAAATCCTGCTCAGGCGAGGTGTATTCGATACAACATTGTGTGATAAAGTTTGTCAGTGACTTGCTGCAGATCGGTGGTTTTCTCTGGGTACTCTGGTTTCCTCCAGCAATAAAACTGACTACGACGATATAGGTGAAATATTGTTGAAAGTGGCATTAAACACCATAAGCCTAAACCAACCCATCCTTTTTATGGAACAGATAAAATGTGCAGGTGAAATTTCTTCACATGAATATACATTTTTTTTTTTTTTTAGTTTTGAATTATTTTGTTATTTAAATGTGATTATTTTGTTAAAATACTATTATTCAATTAGAATCATGTTTTGATAATAAATTATTTAGTTATAAATTTTTTAAGCTCACAGGACTACAGGTCGTGTGGGCTTTTTGCCATCAGTTGTCGTCTGTCTTTAACCATTGTCTTCCATCCTCATTAGCTTTTCAAACTTTTTCATGTTTTCTTCTGAAACTACTGAACCAAATCAAATGAGACTTGGCTAGAAGGGGTCCTGTTTGGTCACTTTTCAGAAATATATATCGTCGCTGTTATGCCAAAATCTTGTAACTAGAATTTTAGTGGAAATTATATTTTTGTAGTTTTAGAATTGGCTAGATATGTTCCACTGTATTCGAAAATACTGGAGCTTTTAACCAATCCAAATGGAAATTTTATCATGTGAGGAAAAGTTGGAATCTGATTGGTCATAAAATTCGTCATGCAAAAATATCGTATCTCGAGCTATAAGGTTTTTGCATAACAGCGACGATATGATAACCCCATTCTCTATCCAAGATAGCAGCCATTGCTAAAAAACTAGAATTTCTTAGAATGGCCAAAGCATGTGGAATTTTCTGAAATTTGTACTGTAGCTACATGATAATGAGTTGTTTAACACATGATCTGAGTTTTTCTGTGAAATTTGTTATTCTGTTGATTTTTGGCTAAATTTCTTCATCTTCAGATGGAATGATCTGGAATCAAAATGGCTACATGATAGTGTCAGAGTTTAACATTTATTCTGAGGTTTTCTGTTAATTTGTTATTTTATTGATTTAGCAAATTCACCATATTTTGCTAGAAAAGGTCTTGTGAAATGAGGAAGCCAAATTGAACTTTTTGATTGCCCTTGGGTGGTGCTTTTATAAGAAAAACATTCAAGATAGTATACATTACTAAAAAATTAAATTGTTTAAAATGACCAGCATGTCTACATGTCATGATTGAATATAATAAAATGACCAGCATGTCTACATGTCATGATTGAATATAATAAAATGACCAGCATGTCTACATGTCATGATTGAATATAATAAAATTTGAGGTGTTGTTTTATGATAAAGAGGAGTAAAATTATCCCCTATTCGTTCCTCAGAATTTCACCTTTGCCATACATTGTCCTGCATTTTAAACAATCTTTGCCATTTTATGTAAAAGGGAAACTACTTTCTTTTCTCACTGTATTATAATGTTTAGAATTAGTAGTTGTAGGTTTTTTTTCAACAGAAAATTTCGTCGACTATTTGGCATGAACACTGTCCGCCATATTGTTATCCACAAATCTGCTTTACTCAACTCTGAGAATGTATGCCATGAGGGAAACCTCTCCTTCCAGTGTGCCATGGATTATAATCTGTTCTCTAGGGAAAAAATATATATTATGCTATTACTGCTAACTTTCTTCAATTTAAATGCTACCTGAAATTGTTTATTTATGAGATATGTAGCACAGTATTTTTGGATGTAAATCACAATTTTATGAAAACTAAAATAACATTTAAAAAAAAATTTTTTGTGGTTGTTTGCTTTTTAATTAAATAATAATGAAAAAACTAAAATATAATTTTATCTAAATTTTCATGTAGAATGATTTTTCAAAACTGAATTAAGGTGATGATGATTCTCTATTTTATTTATTAATGAATTGATTTTTATTGTTGTTCATGATATGTATTTTTTTTTAATTCACTAGTAATTATAAATGTATATTTTCTAATAAAGAAGTAGGTCAACTTTATCAAGTTTCAGAAAGTAAAACTTTTTTTTATCTCCCTTGACAGAACAGTTAGCATGGAAGAGAGAGAGAGTTATGGTGTTTAACACCACTTTCAACAATATTTCATTTATAATGTTGGGGTCAGTTAGCATAGGTATATCGTATCGACATTGACTGTTCATCCATTCAAAACTGCCTGGATGGTGTTCTGGTTAGAGTGCTCGCCTAGAGTGTAGTATATCGTGGATTTGATCTCCTGTTGGGTCAAAGCAAAAACTGAAATTGGTATTTGCTGCTTTTCCACTAAGCATGCAGAATTAAGAAGTAGGAGCAAAGACTAGTAGTTTGACCCGGAAACAGGATAATGTGTCTGAGTGGAACGACATGTCTACTCACAGACTGTTGTTTCAGTGAGCTAGCACTATAGAAATCCAACTTAGTGTGTTGGTCTAGTACAAAGTCTTATAAGATGTGAAAGGAGAATTCATTTTTTCCCTTTGTTTTTCTCAGAAGTTACATACCTCTATGAGTAGGATTTTTAAACAACTGCAAAAAAATTGTTATAGCACAGTTGTCGTCCTTCTGTTGACAGAATGATTTTTTGTGCGATAACTTCATCTCTGAATTTTGAACACTATGATCAATGGGACAGAATAAAGGTTGGTATTGATATAGAGTATTGTAATAAAATAACCAAGAAAAAAGAACAAGAGGACGAACAATGATCTATAAAACACTACACAGAATAAGGATTGAGCAACACGAACCACACTAACATGCGTGGTGTACTGAGTTGATCCGGTAAGGTAAACAGATTCTGCTTCACTGATGACACTGGTGTACTGAGTTGATCCGGTAAGGTAAACAGATTCTACTTCACTGATGACACTCTGGTGTACTGAGTTGATCCGGTAAGGTAAGTAGATTCTGCTTCACTGGTGTACTGAGTTGATCCAGTAAGGTAAGTAGATTCTGCTTCACTGATGACACTCTGGTGTACTGAGTTGATCCGGTAAGGTAAACATATTCTGCTTCACCGATGACACTCTGGTGTACTGAGTTGATCCGGTAAGGTAAGTATATTCTGCTTCACTGATGACACTGGTGTACTGAGTTGATCCGGTAAGGTAAACAGATTCTGCTTCACTGATGACACTCTGGTGTACTGAGTTGATCCGGTAAGGTAAACAGATTCTGCTTCACTGATGACACTGGTGTACTGAGTTGATCCGGTAAAGTAAGTAGATTCTGCTTCACTGATGGCACTGGTGTACTGAGTTGATCCTGTAAGGTAAGTAGATTCTGCTTCACTGATGACACTCTGGTGTACTGAGTTGATCCGGTAAGGTAATTAGATTCTGCTTCACTGATGGCACTGGTGTACTGGGTTGATCCTGTAAGGTAAGTAGATTCTGCTTCACTGATGACACTCTAGTGTACTGAGTTGATCCGGTAAGGTAAGTATATTCTGCTTCACTGATGGCACTGGTGTCCTGGGTTGATCCTGTAAGGTAAGTAGATTCTGCTTCACTGATGACGCTCTGGTGTACTGAGTTGATCCGGTAAGGTAAGTAGATTCTGCTTCACTGATGGCACTGGTGTACTGGGTTGATCCTGTAAGGTAAGTAGATTCTGCTTCACTGATGACACTCGGGTGTACTGAGTTGATCCGGTAAGGTAAGTAGATTCTGCTTCACTGGTGTACTGAGTTGATCCAGTAAGGTAAGTAGATTCTGCTTCACCGATGACACTCTGGTGTACTGAGTTGATCCGGTAAGGTAAACAGATTCTGCTTCACTGATGACACTCTGGTGTACTGAGTTGATCCAGTAAGGTAAGCAGATTCTGCTTCACTGAAGACACTGGTGTACTGAGTTGATCCAGTAAGGTAAGCAGATTCTGCTTCACTGATGACACTCTGGTGTACTGAGTTGATCCGGTAAGGTAAACAAATTCTGCTTCACTGGTGTACTGAGTTGATCCGGTAAGGTAAGTAGATTCTGCTTCACTGATGACACTCTGGTGTACTGAGTTGATCCGGTAAGGTAAACAGATTCTGCTTCACTGATGACACTCTGGTGTACTGAGTTGATCCGGTAAGGTAAGTAGATTCTGCTTCACTGATGACATTATGGTGTACTGAGTTGATCCGGTAATGTAAGTAGATTCTGCTTCACTGATGACACTCTGATGTACTGAGTTGATCCGGTAAGGTAAGTAGATTCTGCTTCACCGATGACACTCTGGTGTACTGAGTTGATCCGGTAATGTAAGTAGATTCTGCTTCACTGATGACACTGGTGTACTGAGTTGATCCGGTAAGGTAAACAGATTATGCTTCACTGATGACACTCTGGTGTACTGAGTTGATCCGGTAAGGTAAGTAGATTCTGCTTCACTGATGACACTATGGTGTACTGAGTTGATCCGGTAATGTAAGTAGATTCTGCTTCACTGATGACACTCTGATGTACTGAGTTGATCCGGAAAGGTAAGTAGATTCTGCTTCACCGATGACACTCTGGTGTACTGAGTTGATCCGGTAAGGTAAACAGATTCTGCTTCACTGATGACACTGGTGTACTGAGTTGATCCAGTAAGGTAAGTAGATTCTGCTTCACTGATGGCACACTGGTGTAACTTTAACAGATATTGGCTATTTTGTTTAGGTTAGGTAACTTTAGCAGATATTGGCTATCTTGTTTAGGTTAGGTAACTTTAACAGGTATTGGCTATCTTGTTTAGGTTAGGTAACTTTAACAGATATTGGCTATCTTGTTTAGGTTAGGTAACTTTAGCAGATATTGGCTATCTTGTTTAGGTTAGGT
>MJUT01003829.1:403656-423119 GCA_002080005.1 Gigantidas platifrons | reverse complement strand
TTGTATGTTTGTTTGTTTGTATGTTTGTTTGTTTGTATGTTTGTTTGTTTGTATGTTTGTTTTTTCTTAAATTCTATCATTCTTTCAATTTCTGGATATACCAGAGTTAAGAACCAAGTTAAACGCAATATTTTGTTATGTTGGAACTTTCTCCTTTTTACGCTCTGATCTTTATACACTATAACATATAATCCTGTTTTTTTGTACATGTTGATATGAGTTTACAGACCTAAGCAATGAATATTGAACGAGGCCATAGTCCGTGGTCAATAATGGTTCCTTATGTCATTAACAACTCGTATAGTCCAACACTAGAGACCTTATTGGTATAGTACATAATAACAGAATATGTAGGCATAGATAAATTAAAAAGGATTGAATTCTATATACGTTTCAGTTATAACAAATGATTGTCAGTAAAAACTTCTGGAGTGGAAGTTAATACAATGTACGTGGCGATATGATGTTTACTCCAGTAATATCAGAAGTTACAGAATATTACCTGATCTACACCAATAGGATTATAAGTAAACACTATCAATATATAATGTTATACAGTTACAGCATTCGTAGGAAGTAGACATCAATATTTGTCAACATAAGAAGGGTTGTTTTCCTCCAAGCGCTTTATATCATTGGAAGCCTCCTTCTAAAGATAACAATTATTGATGTCCATCTTTTTATAAATGGTCATAATCGTTCTTATATGGTCATAATCGTTTTATTATACACTTACAAACAGACAGATGCAATTGCATTAGACTTATCATGGAATCATCACATTTGCTGTGCAATATATATACCCGGTATTTGTTTTTTTCTTCATCAAGAACCTGATTTATGTAGAAAAAGTATTAATATTCGCAACAGGGCACAAAAGGGGACATAATTGAATACGATTGGGACGACGTTTGTTTCTATTCTTTTCAGTAAATTTGGCAGTTGTTTTTGACTTTTCACATTGTAGAATAAGCACAATATAAATATATACATTGTCGGCAAAAATAAAAGCAAATCATAGAGGTTGTCAATGATATTAATAACTTAATGCATTGTTACAAAATAGTGGTTGTCATGGTAGGCAATATGTTACAGACAACATCAATAATTGTCTACAGTCATGATACTTACTATGCGTTATAATAATATTTATTATCAAGCGTCAAACGTTTTATTAAAAAATATCATGGATGTCTGAGTATTCAATATTCGCACTGATTCATTATTTTTTTTAGAAATATATTCGCGCAAAGCAAATAAATGAAACTAAACATTTATTATATAATAAATGTTAGAGAATATCGAAGGGGCAATCAAACTAGAAGCTCAGTGGGCTGAGCCTGTGTCGCTCACCTTTCATTATGCGTGAGGAAACGTATAATACAGAACCTTCCATATAGGTGCTTCCCACCAAATTTCGGCTCATTTTGGCAAAGCAGATTCAGGGAAGAAGATTTTCAGAAATCGACTAATATAATACAAGAATTACATGTGGCGGCCATGTTTGTTAATGGATCAAAACGGAATGAGCAATCTCTATAGAGGACCTTCCCTAGATGCTTCCTACCAAGTTTCATATCATTTGGCCAAGCGGTTGCAGAGGAAAAGCTGTTTTAGAAATCGACCAATAAGAAAAAAGAATTGCCTATGACGGCCATGTTTGTTAACGGATCAAAACGGAATGAGCAATTCAAATAGAGGACCTTCCATAGATGCTTCCTACCACGTTTCAGTTCATTTGGCAAAGCGGTTTCAGAGGAGAATATTTTTAGAAATCGACCAATGAGAAACAAGAATTCCCTGTGGCGGCCATATTTGTTAATGGATCGGGACGAAATGAGCAATCTTTATAGAGGACCTGGAGCTCCCATAGATGCATCCTACCAAATTTCGGTTCATTTGGCAAAGCGGTTTCAGAGGAGATTTTTTTTTTAGAAATCAACCAATCAGAAACAAAAATTGCCTGTGGCGGCCATGTTTGCTAATGGATCGGATCGAAATAAGCAATCTCTATAGAGGACCACCATAAACGCTTCCTACCAAGTTGCCGTTCATTTGGCCAATCAGAAACAGGAGTCGCCTGTGGCGGCAATTTTTGTTAAAGGATCGGGACGAAATGAGCAATCTTTACAGAGGACTTTCCATAGATGCTTCCCACCAAGTTTCGGTTCATTTGGCCAAGCGGTTTCAGAAGAGAAGATTTTAAAAAATCGGCCAATCAGTAACAACAATTGCCTGTGGCGGCCATGTTTGTTAATGGATCGGGACGAAATGATAGAATGATAGATGCTTCCTACCAAGTTTCAGTTCATTTGGCTGAGGGTTTCAGAGGAGAAGATTAAAATGTGAAATGTTAACGGACGACGGATGACAGACGACGGACGACGGACGACGGACACCAAGTGATGGCAAAAGCTCACATTGCCTATGGCAAGGTGAACTTGACAATCCAGATATACTGCCAACATAGGGTACACAAGACGAAAGAAAAAATAAAGACAACACAATATGTGTTGAACACCACTATGCGCAAAAAAAAAAAAAAAAAAAAAAAAAAAAAAAAAAAAACACACCATACAAATAACGTAAATATGACATACATCCTCCATCAAACAATTTGAGGTTTAGATGAACCGGACATAGTTTTTATGCGGCAATCGTAACGGTCACCAGAATACGGAACTCCGAATGTAAAAACTCATAATAAGACAACACACAAAGCTAAAAAGATGAACAACACGAACCCCACTAATAAAACCGGAGTGAACCCAGGTGCTCGCGACGGGCAAGCAGTTCCTGCTTCGGATAAGACACCCGCCGTGTTACTCATATCCGGTACAGTTTATGATTATACTTGATTATAGTTGATACATTGCTAGGATTTATGTAGGAATTGACGTTGTATATCTGAATGTAATTACAATAAAATATGTGTACAAATAACTTCACAACACCCTATCTTACGTGCAAATATATAACATTCTACAAGTTTACTTCTAAGATAAGGACGCTCTCGAATTTCTTGTCCTAATGTTTGATAAACATCAAAAGACGGATTGACACGAAATACTAAATATGGTCTTGAAATTAGTGGCTATCGTTTTCTTATTTACCTGTGGCATAGGGTTTGCTAATGGCCTATCGACAATAGGAGAAAATGTGTTATTTTATTTCAAACAGGAAATGTCAGTTATGGAAGAAAAAATGGCAAAGCAAGAATTTCGCATATCCAGTTTAGAAGATCAGTTGAAAATACGAGACATTGAAATTAAGGATTTGAAAGACAAAGTTTTGAAATTGGGACCTAAAGTACAAGAAGTGGAAAAGAGTGTTACGAGCTTAAAACAGATCATAACGAGGATAAAGCCGGTTGAAAATGAAAACAAAGTGATACCACTGGAAGATGAAACGAAGGAGAAATCATTTCATATTAGAACAGAGGGAAATAGTCCCGGGATTCAAAGAGGTATTAATAGCTAATTTTGACGTTTTAAAATATATATAATAGTTACAGTTATATTTTTATTTCATTGAAGGAAATAAGACATTCTAAATAAGTTTGCTCATTTTAGTACAATATTGGTTTACATTGACAACTGCACGTCCTCCGTTTCGTTTTAAAAAAGGGACGTCGCAACTCTAAAACCTCGAACGGTCATTAACATCATTTTCTTTAACCTTAGATGAATGCATGACACATGACCATCTCTACACCAATGAAAAGGTCGACATTAGAACTGATATGAAATAAATATATATTAATGTTATAAATGCATACATCTAAACTACGGATTGAGATCCCTTTAAACGGTTAAGCCCAACCTCATTTTTGTGACTGTCTCAAGCCAGTACCTGGATTTTCAATTTCATACGTTGTAGACTATTTTGTGTTCAGTGAGTTAAGGTGAGAGGTGAGTGTTCCCTGTTTATATTGGTGGGGTGTTGACAATCACTGTTTAAACTTTCCTTTCATTTAATGACAACTTTTCAGTACTTCAATTGTTGCTTAGGGTAAAATGAATTTGAAGGGGAAATCAGAATCCGTAAATCAAAGAAGGACAGAAAACACAATGACCAAACGAAAAAGTACAAAAAGACAAATAACGATCTACAAAACATACACATAAAAATAAAGACCGAGTAACACGAACTGGCGCTCACAATATCTTGGATAGGGAGATATATCACTATAGAACAAATCATCTAGTTTTTAAGGACTGTAGAACTTATTCGATCTTATCATGTTACAGTATTATCATTGTTGTCATTGTCCGTCTGTAGACACAATGGTGTCCGTACAATACTTTTTTCTAATTTACTTATTCTAAAAATAAAATTTTATCACTATAATACCGGGACCTTTTGAAAACAAGAAGCTTCAGGGTCGTGATCGTATGGTAGTTGAATTTCCAACTACCTTTACAATCGGTGACTATCACCACTAAAGTTGTGAGTTCAAATCTCCCTCATGACCAGGTGTACTCGATGCAACCTTTATGATAAAGTTTGTTAGTGACTTGCGACAGTTCAGTGGTTTTCTCAGGGTACTGCGGTTTCCTACACCACCAAAACTGACCGTTACGTTATAACTGAAATATTGTTGAAAGTGGCGTTAAACACCATAACCTTAATCCTGTTATGGAACATTTAGATTTACAAAATTTAACTCAGTTGCCCTCTATACTTTTTTAAGGTTTTATCTTAGTGATATATTATTTAACACTTACACAATTTCAACTATTATCAGCGGTAAATAAAATGTTCTATTCAAAAATGAAAAAAAAAGAAAAAAAAACAAACATCGTTCAATATGAGAATATGATCTCAAATAAACATAAAAATGGAAAATATGTTCTGTCAAATAAGGCCATCAATTAACATCTGTACGCAAAATTTCTATCAATGAAATCGCAGTTGAAAACGATAGTTTATTGCTTTTTTTTTCCAAATAAAACACTTTATCGAAAAATCTACCATAATCAACTGAATCGAGCTTGATTTTGATTTCATTATTAAATGCAATGTATAAAACTAATATCAAAATATGACAGTTTGTTTTTAAATTTCAGAAAATCGACTACTTAATAGACTCCCTGAGGCAAGCCAACCCATAGCATTCTACGCATACATGAGTTCTGATGAAGTCAACCCAAGTAAACACCATACGATAGTATTTGACGTCGTGAAAACAAACAGCGGTAATGGATATAACAAATTTTCCGGACTGTTTACTGCCCCTGTCAGTGGTCTATATGCCTTAACATGTAGCATTGTAATGACTGGGAAGGGATCGTATGCATCGTATGATATCATAAAAAATGCAGAAATTGCAGGTACATTTTTCGTTGATGCTGCAGCAAGTTCTGAAAATCGTTTTAGCTCAACGACTGTCATTGTTTCTTTAACAGTTGGAGATGTTCTATTTGTTAGAACCAGTTCAACCTATACACCACATGGAAATGTCGCAAGCAATGCGAACGAACGATCATCAGTCGCTGGTTGGCTTATTCAATAAATTTTAAATTAAAAACCTTGTTATTTAACAGCTTAGAACTAACTTGAATTCAATGTCATGTTATTTCGCAGTGCCCCTATTCTCGTCGACTTTTTCCTATATGTCAGATTTCATACAGGAACGTTTAAAAAACACGAAAAAAGAAGCTACCACGATCTGGTTTTAGCTGGGCCCGTGCTTCCCAAACCATTAGTTTTCTGTGTAGTGTTTTGTATGTAAAACCAATATATAGTAATGTACAACTCTCTTAGAAGATGGACATCAATGATTATCAACTTGGGAAGGGTTGTTTTCCCAGGGGAATTATATCGAGAGAAAACCACTTCTCATGTCAATATTAATTGAGATCAACCTTCTTAGATGGTCGTTGAGAAAACAGATGTAGTCAAGTGCAAAAAAAGTATTGTTAAATCATCACATTTGCTGTGAAATATAAATGTTTTTGTTACCAGTTTAGCGCGAGCATGAACGAGGACATAGTTGAATATGATTGTAACGACGTTTGATTCCATTCTTTTCAGTAAATTTGTCAGTTGGTTTTTTACCTTTTATATTGCAAGATAACTTGACTTATTCCACTTCATCCCATGGGACAACCGCAGTTTCTTTCCACCTCGTCCTGTCTTGGGCTTTCCTCTTTGCCTCTCCACGTGTTGTATTTATGACCTGCAGCTCTGAGATAACACCTCTGCGCCATGAGTTCTGTGGTCTACCTCTCTTTCATTTTCCTTGGGGTTCCATTCTAAGGCCTGTTTTGTAATGTTGTTATTTGCCTTTCTCAGTGTGTACCCTATCCACTTCCATCGTCTTGATCTTATTGTTAAGTTGATTGATTGCTGTTTTGTCTTTCTCAGTGTGTACCCTATCCACTTCCATCGTCTTGATCTTATTGTTAAGTTGATTGGTTGCTGTTTTGTCTTTCTCAGTGTGTGCCCTATCCACTTCCATCGTCTTGATCTTATTGTTAAGTTGATTGGTTGCTGTTTTGTCTTTCTCAGTGTGTGCCCTATCCACTTCCATCGTCTTGATCTTATTGTTAAGTTGACTGGTTGTTGTTTTGCCTTTCTCAGTGTGTGTCCTATCCACTTCCATCGTCTTGATCTTATTGTTAAGTTGATTGGATGCTGTTTTGTCTTTCTCAGTGTGTGCCCTATCCACTTCCATCGTCTTGATCTTATTGTTAAGTTGATTGGTTGCTGTTTTGTCTTTCTTCATAGTTCTTTGTTGCTGATGATATCTGGTCATCTCACTCCCAAGATAGTTCTGAAGCAACGGTTCAGGAAGACTATAGATAAACACAATGTATATACATTGTCAGTAAAACTGGAAAAACAAATATGAGAGATGGTCGAGGATGACAATATCAATGAAAGGTTTGTTTGATTGACTTAATTAATCAAAGTTTGAAGATACCAAAGGGGTAATCAGAAGTCGTAATTCAAAGGACAGACAATACAATGACGAAGAAAAAAGGGCAAGAGGATGAATAATGATATACAAAACACTACACAGAAAACTAAGGATTGAGGAACAAGAACCCCACTAAATCCGTGGTGTACGCAGTTTCCCCGGAGGCGCAAGTAGATTCTGCTTCACTGATGACACTCGTACTGTTACTCTTATTACAAACCCAGTGATATGTCCATATTAAGCTTTGAATTTAACTGGATATTGTTTTATTGATTACTGGGTACTGATAAACCATATGAACATCACTGTAATGTGTTCTATTATCACGACCCAACATTAACCAACATATATTTTTATATTGTCACCTACTATTACTCCCCTAGGGTATCGTCCACACAGTGTTCAGTGCTTCGGTAAAGACAGGTTTGATTAGATATTGTCATGTTTGAAATTAATAATTCACAAATAAAGTCATTCATTAAAATAAATTGTTATCTCCTACAATCATAGGAAGCATAGATACGTTTAGCCGATGTTAGCCATTCTGTTTGCAGACTTTGATTTATTTGCTCCCAAAGACTTATAAATTGTTTGGCTTTGCAATTTTTGAGGTTTTTTGGTTATTTTTTGTGGCCACATGCTTGATTAAGGTCAATCTAAAGTACGTCTAAGAAAATATATAGTCGCCATACCGGCACGTTTCTGGTAGAAATCTCAATCAAAGTATTATAAACCTGTTTATGTTTCTCCTTTCACAAGATTCAAGGAAGAAAACATATCAAAGTGTAGGGGGAAAATATTTTATTATTTATTGTCCTTTTCCTTGTGGCCATTATTTTGTCTGTCCTTCCATTGGCAGCTTCTGATTACACCTTTGGTATCTTCAAAGATTTCTTAAACCTGATATCAGTCAAAATAACATTCATTAGTAGAAAAAACAGAAAATGTTAACTTGAAACGTTTCTGATATTGCAAATTATTATGTGGAAAATTAGATTTTCTGAAAATATCCCTTCTCATATTTATTACAACTTAATATGACTTGTCTCTTAAATATTGTATTGTTTCTTGTACAAAATGTACATATGTAATTACCATAAAACACATGCACAGATCTGACAAGAAAGGGGTTTCCCACCCGAGTGTTAATGGTAGCATAATTAACAAAGCTAAACAGTTCAAATCAGACACATCTAAACTTGATAAATCCAGTTATCAAGAAGGGAGGATTGGGATCTCATTAACCAGTTTAATCCTGCCACTTTTTAGGGCCTTTTCCCAAGTCAGATCGTGGATTTCCCACGTCATATGTCCTGGTCTTTTGTGTTCAGTGAGCTTAGATGAGAGGTGATTGCTTGTTGATATTGGAGAAATTGTTGACCATTACTGTCTAAACTTTTTCTTCATAGTTAATTGAAATTAATATACCTCTGATATCCTGAAATATCCCACTCTTCATGCTTATTATAACTTATTATAACTTAATATAACTTAATATAACTCGTCTCTTAAATAGTGAGGGGCGTCGTGGTCGTGATCGCATAGTAGTTGGATTTACAACTACCTGTGCGATCAGTGCCTATCACCATTAAAGTTGTGAGTTTGAACTCTGCTCATGGCGAGGTGTACTGAATACAACATTATGTGATAAAGTTCGTCAGTGACTTGCGACAGGTCGGTGGTTTTCTCTGGGTACTCCGTTTCCTTCCGCCAATAAAACTGACCGCCACGATATAACTGAAATATTGTTAAAAGTGGCGTTAAGCACCATTAGCTAATCCAAACCTCTTAAATAGTGTATTCTTTAATGTACATATGTAATTACCATAAAACACATGTACAAATAAGTACATAACACACATCTATCTAACGTGCAAATATAACATTCTACAACTTCGTGTCCAAGATAAGGAATCTGTTGTTTGGTAGTAAAATATCCTGTTCTATTTTTTCGACAATGATAAAAATCTACTGAAGTATAGACACGAAATACTGAATATGGTCTTGAATTTAGTGGCTATCGTTTTCTTATTTACCTGTGGCATAGGGTTTGGCAATGGTCAATCGACAATAGGAGAAAATTAGTCATTTAATTTCAAACAGAAAATGGCAGCTATGGAAGAAAACATGGCTAAGCAAGAATTTCGCATATCCAGTTTAGAAGATCAGTTGAAAATACGGGAAATTGAAATAAAGGATTTGAAAGACAAAGTTATGAAATTGGGACCTAAAATACAAGACGTGGAAAAGAGTGTTACGAGCTTAAAACAGATCTTAATGAGAATAAAACCTGTTGAAGATGAAAACAAACTGATATCACCGGAAGATGAAACGAAGGAGAATACAGTTCATATTAGAACAGAGGGAGATGGTCCCGGGATTCAAGGAGGTATCCACAGTTAATTTTGATATTTTTAAATATAAAGTAATGTTATAAATGCATACATCCATACTACAACAGTACATTTATTGTTATATATGGTTGATTGATTGGTGTTTAACGCCAACCATAGCAGTATTTAAGCTATATCATGGCTGTTATATAAGGCTGGTTGATTGATGTTTAACGCCAAACTTAACAGTATTTCAGCTATATCATGGCTGTTATATAAGTCTGGTTGATTGATGTTTAACGCCAACTTTAACAGTATTTCAGCTATATCGTGGCTGTTATATAAGGCTGGTTGATTGATGTTTAACGCCAACTATAGCAGTATTTCAGCTATATCATGGCCGTGGTATAAGGTTTGTTCATTGATGTTTAACGCCAACTTTAGCAGTATTTCAGCTATATCATGGCTGTTGTATGAGATTGGTTAATTGGTGTTTAACGCCAACCGAGCCAACAGTCTTTCTTTTATCTCTCTAATGCTGTTTGCTTGGCGGAGAAGCAGCAAATGCTAAATGTTTTCATAGTTTTTGATTTGACCCGACCGGGGGCTGAACACATGATCTACTACACTCAAGGCGAGCACACTAACCATTACACAACCGATGAACACATGATCTACTACACTCAAGGCGAGCACACTAACCATTACACAACCGATGAACACATGATCTACTACACTCAAGGCGAGTACACTAACCATTACACAACCGATGCTGTTAGGTGGAAGAGGCTTGAGATTGATTCTAACATTAAATATAAAACAAATACCAACATATGATGGGGTCGTCGTGATCGTACGGTAGTTGGCTATCACCCCAAATGTTGTGAGTTGGAATCCCGCTCATGGCGATGTGTACTTGATACAACATTATGTGATAAAGTGTGTTATTGACTTGCTGCATGTCGTTAGTTTTATCCGTGTACTCCTATTTCCTCCACCAATAAAACTGACCGCCACGATATATCTGAAATATTGTTTAAAGTGGCGTTAAGCACCATGACCCTAACTAAAAATGTGGCAACTTGTTTTTTTAGTTTTATTTTTAATACATTTCAGAAAATCGACTATTTAATCGACGTGAGGCAAGCCAGCCCATAGCTTTCTACGCATACATGAGTTCAGGTGAAGACAATCCAAGCAAACACCATACGTTTGTATTTGATGTCGTGAAAACAAACGCCGGTAATGGATATAACAAATTTTCTGGGATGTTTACCGCCCCGCTCAGTGGTTTATATGTGCTAGCATGTAGTATTACAATGCAAGGTTCGGGGGCATATGCATCGTTTGCTATAATAAAAAATGAAGAAATAGTAGGTACATTTTTCGCTGATGCTGAACACGAACAAGAGGTGCGCTCTAGTTCAATGGTTGTTATAGTATCGTTACAAGTTGGAGATGTTGTATTTGTTAGAACAAGTTCAACCTATACACCACATGGAAATGTCAGAAGCGATACAGTCGCACGTTCACATGTCACCGGTTGGCGTATTCAATAAATTTTAAATCAAAAACTTTTGTTTACATTTGTCATTTTACAGTGTAGAACAAACTTGAATACAACAGATTATTTCAATATTCCCATACTCCATTTATACATAGAAACATTCTAGCAGCACATGTATATGGAATACATATCTCTCAATTGATACGATATTCCAGAGCTTGTGGTTACTATCATAATTCCATGGTTGCCACTAACAAGGAAGCTACTGGACTGGTTAAGTTGAAGTCATGACTTTTAAAGTTTTACGGTCTCCACCATGAATTGGTTAACAGCTACGGAACTGTGTCATAAATTACATCTGATGTGATCCATTTATCGTAATTACAATCATGTCCTTTCTTCATTCGTGACTTGTCAACGGGTTTGTGAAAAGAGCAACACGACCGATGACACTAGAGGAGCAGGAACTGCTTCCCTTTCTGGCGCACAGAGTTCGTCTTGCTAAATCGTCAGTTTTCTGTGTAGAATTTTGTTTACCCTTTGTTTTCGTTTACCATTGCAGTGTCTGTCCTCCGTACATTAACGGGTTCTGGTTACATTTTAAGATCTTCAAACTTTTCTTGAAATTGATCGTTAATTTAAATTCTGGATATATCAGAGTTAAGAACTAATTTGAATTCAATATTTTGTTTTGTTGTAGCTTCCTATTTTATTCCTTTGCACACTATTACATATAATGCTGGTTTTTTACAGGTTGGTATGAGTTTTGACAGACTTAAGAAATCAATATTGAATGAGGCCACAGTTCGTGGTCAATATTGATTCTTAAGGTCAATCAAAACTTACACTGATAATTACATATGACTGTAATTGTTTTATTACATAATAGTTAGGTGAGAGTGAATAGGACTCCATATACGTTTTAAACAAAACAAACGATTGTCAATAAAAATCTGCTAACAGGAAAGTGAATCCAAGGCGATACTATTTTTAGACAAGTTGTATCAGAATTAACGGAATATCACCTGACATGATATAAGCCAATAGAATATGCATATAAAATATATAAATAATAATGTACAATTACGACTCTCATAGAAGGTGAACATCAATAATGTCCAACATGGGAATGGTTGTTTTCACGAGGGCTATATATCGAGGAAACATAACACGTCTTATGTTCTAATTCGTAAACTCAAACGAACATAAATCATTTATAAATAAGACACTAACTCATGTTATGGGAACAGCTCGCCTAGACGAGTGCAGCAAAGTTTATTTTATCAACATCTAACGCGGTCTTTGCCCTCTGCACCGCCAATCTACAATTACAAAACATATTGTAAATAATCAGGAAAAAATGACAAGTATAAATATCAAATAACGTCTAGATACCAATGACATGTATAGAATCAAAAAACGTCTTTTTTTTTCTTTTTTTTTATACAAGGGTGGTTGGGTGGTAAACTTTACTGCACAAAGGTTGAGCTTCGAATGACAAGAGAAGCACTAGATGTGAAGCGGGTAAACTATTACCGCGTAAAGGAATCCGTGAATCATGTATAATCAATAATAACTTATTTAAATACCGGTTCTACTTGTCTATAATTACATGTATTTATAAATAAATACACATGTTCAATCAAAAACATAAACATGACCACGTGCAAGTATTGATAAATACATTTATGTTCTACTTCGTAAACTCAAACGAACATAAATCATTTATAAATAAGACACTAACTCATGTTATGGGAACAGCTCGCCTAGACGAGTGCAGCAAAGTTTCGAACAAAACAAAGTATGGGCATGTTTTATATACCAAGTTTTTGTGTAACAGAAAGTCTTTGCGACAAATTCTCCTTTACATAGCCGTCCTTAGCTTTCTCGCTTTTCCAGCGACTGTGTTTCTTAAAAATTCTGTCTTCGACTTGGGCCGCAGCTGCGGCTGTAGCGCCGCCTGACCGTAAACTATGGAGGCCAAATTTTGTTTTGTCTAAACCTATGTGATCAATTGTATTAATCAAAATCTCACGTGCTGAACTATAAGATAATTTTCCTGAGTTACGAAATTTGTAAGTGTTTGTACTTTTACAATATAATAATCCTCTAAAAATGTAATCAGTACCATTTGAAGGAATATGTGCCAGAGCTAAATACCGCTTGAGCATATTAACAGAACAAGTCATGGTACCAGTACATGAAATAATAACATCTTTGCCCTCTCTGTAGACATCTGTCTTACTTTGCTCAATAACTATTTTGACATAATCGTCATAAAATGCTATATTGTCTCTTTTAATGTTAGATAACTCTGCAAATCGTGAAAAACCAGAAAAACTCAAAAGACACATACAAGCGGTTCTCACGTCTTTCAAATTGCTATTTTCGTGACCGTATAAATACACAGTTCTTTTTAACATATCTATTGGAAATGGCTCTTTTTTAGATACAGAGTGACATATTGTTCTCAAAGCGCATTCCTTTGCCGCCATAACTAAATCAGATTTACAAGGATCTGCGCACCCAGATAGTTTATGTATCCAACGAATGGCATAAAATACTTCATTTATCTTACTACTAGATTTTGCAGTTTCTGACAAGTGTACAAAGTATAAAGGTATATGAAAATCTGAAGCTGGTAATGATTGTAAACTATGAGATACACACCATTTAGTCCATGTGTCAAAAACATACTTATAGCTCTTTCTGGTGTTAATAGCCTTGGACGCCAAACACACACTAGGAAGTTTATTAACCAAGGGCTGAAGACGTTCGATGCTGCTGGTAAGGCGATTCAACCAAGGTTCAGTGCTAAAAACAGCTGAAAAACGTAAATAAGCATAAAGAACGATTAAAACAAAAATATCTAACTCGTCAGTTGAATTCTTGGAAAAAATATCTTTAATACATCGCACAGCCATGTCAACTCAGTATTCTACACAATACTAGGACCACGCTGCAACTTCACGATAGCAACGTCTACTACAATACCCTTCTGATACTAGGACCATGCTACACAACAGAAAAAGCGTTCAAGTTTTTATTCTTACAGCCAACATTGGCGACGTAAATCTATCAGAACCAAACAAAGAGTTCTTATTAGAGCCTTGTATAAAAATCCCTTCAGGATTACTAAACTCAATAACATCTGTAATGTAATCTTGATATACCAAATTCTGTCTGAAAATCATAGGCCAAAACGGAGACGAACTCCACCTAGGAACGATCAGCGTTCCTTCAGCTTTACAAGCCAACATGTGTTTCATGACACGTAATAAGTATATAACGGGGGAACCAACCAATTATTTTCCCCTGCCCAGTCCTGGGTAAAAGCATCTATAGCCTCTGTGTTAATATTCCAAAATAAGGAGTTATATCTAGGTAGTTTGGTATTTGATTTGTTAGCGAAACGGTCTACCGTAAAGGGACCCCACAAATCGTTCATAAATGTAAAAAACTCGCCCGAAACAACCCAATCTTCCCAGTCTATCATCTTGCTGATATAATCAGCTAAAACATTTTCCGAACGAGGAATCCACTGTATATCTACGGAAATACCTCTTTCTGTACAGGTCGAAAAGATTGATCTTGCTAAACTATGTAGTTCAGTCTTCATGCTACCCGATTTAACAATAGAAATGCAGTTTTGGTTGTCTGTTAACCATTTCACAGTTTTACCCTTTAAACAATTTTGTAACGCTTTTAAGGCTTGCTCGATTGCCTTCATTTCACGCCAGGTAGAACTTTTACAGGCTTCAGTATTATCCCACATCTGTTGAAATACCTTTTTATCTAATTCTACTGTGTATGCTCCACAAGCAACAGAGCTTGCATCGGAAAAGACAATAACAGACGATTTACTGTATGAATCTAATCTTTTGGTGTTTAACCAGTTGATATTCTTTGACCAGAAAATCAATTCATTAAATATCTCATCTTTATAACCCGTGACCAACCTAGAATCCCATGATGACCTACTTTCTATACGATGTTACCTAAAACAGGTGACATTGAGATAATCCTACCTACACACTGAGCTAGTTTTCTAGCAGTGACAGTTTCAAAGCTTTTGATTGTTTCTTCAATTGAAACCCTCAAGTCAATTATTCTTCTATCTGGAATTTCTATGCTAAATTTACGGGCGTTCCATAAAATACCTAGCCATTCTAACTCACTAACTGGATGAAAAATTGAGTTTTTCTCATTAATCAGAAAACCTGCTTTAGTCAAACTATCTTTAACAAACTGAGAATCATTTATGCAATCTTCGAAATTTTGGGCCATACAAAACCCATCATCCAAATACATAACGATTATGATTGAATTTTTACGCCAATATTTGACCATTTCTCTCAAGCATTTCGAAAAAATGAAGGGGCGGTGGAAAGACCAAAAGGAAGAACTGTAAAGCAAAAATATTTACCTTTCCATGAAAAACCCAAAAAGGTGTGTTGCTGCGAACAAATGTCAATATGGTGATAGCCAATTTTCAAATCAAACTTAAATACTGAACAGTTCTTAGTAAAATACTGGATAGCAACTTTCCAGTCTTCGAATTTAAACCTGTCTTTACGCACGTACTTATTCAAAACACTTAAATCAAGAATCAGTCTCAGTTTACCGGATTTATTACTAGCTACACTGAGGGGATTGGTGACAAAAGGCTTAAATGGTACTTCCTTAACCGCACCTGATTCAACCAGTTCTGCAACAGCTTCATCAACAAAAGAGTGATTAATGAATGCAGAATTATTGTTTTTTAAATTCATGGAAGGCGGACTATTTAAAAAAGGAATAACATAACCACCTTTAATGGTATTCAAAATAAAATCACTGGCGCCTATTCTTTCCCGAAAATTTATGTGTTTCGCTAAGTTACCTTTAACACCGTGAACAATACCAGTCTTTTCTGCGTTTTCGAAAAACAATACCTGCTCAAGAAAATTTGAGAACTCTGTGTTAGTATCTAAATTAGAATCAATTACATTACAATAAAAACGCATTGAGCCAACCGGGCCCTTCCGTTAGGAATGAAACCTCATTTTAGCGAAACTGTCTAAGATGAAATGACGTTATTATGTAAGAGAAAAATCCGTTAAAACGTGACATGAAAATGCTTCCCTACACTGGGTTATCTTCCCATTTTTCTGTTTTTATTATAATTACGGAGCTGAGGTATTCCGTACAATGATCTTAGTGTTATCTACAATGATGAAACGTTGGTTCGACTTCAATATAATGGATCCATCACGTGGAATTTCATGTGAAGCAGACGTCAGTAAATACCCATTTGATGAACAAACCTGTAATTTTTCGATTGTGCCATGGAATTACTTGCCAAGAGAGTTATCTATCTTGCCTTTGGCTTTCATGTTAATATGGACCGCTATGTACCACACAATCTGGGAAATAAAAGATACGACCGTGTGGAAACCTTACGTAGAACACCAAGACGTATTGGTTTTCACGTTCATTTTTAAACGATACTCTGGATTTTATTTGTTAAATTTGATTTTCCCGATATGTGTTCTTGGAATATTGAATTTGCTTGTGATTTTATTACCTCCTGAATCATGAGAACGTGTCGGATACTCGATAACAGTTCTTCTGTCTATTGTTGTGTTCCTGACAATAACTTCAAACAGTTTAACTGGTACTTCTGAGCCTAGAATGCCAACCATTTTTCTGCTACTCACTGGGTATGTTGTAATAAATGTTCTGATTGTTATAAGTGTAATAATTGGTTTGAGATTTTATCTTAGACACCAGGAACTTCTGGTGTCAGCAAACTAGAAAAGTCTGGTTCTATTTTACAAAATAATTTTAGGTCGACGTAATCGAAGAAGGATAAATATAGGATAAAATCTTCAAAAGGAAAACATACATCATACTGAAAATGACCAAGATAATGACAAAGAAACGGTGACGTGGAAAACTGTAGTGCAACAACTGATGTTATTTTTGGTTTAATGGTTTTTTTTAATGATAATGCTAGATAACACTTTTTATTTTGTGGATGTAAAGGGACATTCATTATTCTAAATTGTTCAGTTTAATTTGAAGTTCTGATCTATTCATTGGAACAATAAAGGAGTCAATTAGAGAAAAGTTTGTTTGATTGATTTAATTAATCAAAATTTGAAGACTCCAAAGGGGTAATCAGAAGTCATAATTCGAAGAACAGACAATACAATGGCCATGAAAAAGGACAAGAGACAAACAATGATTTACAAAACACTACACAGAAAAGTAAGCATTGAACAACGCGAATATAACTAAAATCAGGGTTGTACTCAGATGCTCCGGAGACGTAAGTAGTTTATGCTTCACTGATGACTCGTCGTGTTGCTCTTATAACAAACCCAGTTATATATTCAAACTAGGTTTTGCATTTAACTGGATTTTGTTTTATTGATTACGTTAAAGATAAACCATACATCATTGTAATGTGTTCCATTGTCACGACCCAACATTAACCAATATATTTTGGTACTTACTCTTACTCCCCGGGGGCATCATCCACCCAGATTGATTCGAAAATGACATGGTTTATTAGATATAGCTACAAATAATGTCATTTATTATAATTAATGGTAATCTCCCTCCAGCATAGGGAGTATAGGTAACTTTTACTGATTTTGGCTATCCACTATGATTCACTTTCTTCCAAAGACTTTTAAATAGTTTGGCTTTGCACTTTTTTGTTGTTGTTATTTTGTGGCCACATATGTTTGACTTTCAAAATTGATTTACGATTTTTTAAATGATCTTGGTGTCTTCTACTTTTCCCTCATTTATTGTACAAACAGACCAAGGTCAATCTAACGTGCGTTTTGATGAGTCAATAAAAGATAGCATACTGTTGTCATACCGGCACGTTTCTGGTATCAAGAAGGGAGGGCTGGGATAACATTAACTGATTAAATCGTGTCACATTTTTGTACCTGTCACAAGTAAAGACCTAGACTTCCAACGTTATATGTCATGGTCTTTTTATATGTTTCATGAACTAATTAGGTGAGATGTGATTGTTGTTGATATTGGTGAAATTGTAAACCATTACTGTGTAAACTTTCTCTTCATTATTAATTGAAATTAATTTACCTCTGATATCCTGAAATATCCCACTCTTCATGCTTATTATAACTTAATATAATTATCTCTTAAATAGTGAGCGGTGAGTTTTATCATGCCACTTTTTAGAGGCTTGTCCCAAGTCAGATCCTGGATTTCCCACGTCATATGTCCTGGTCTTTTGTGTTCAGTGAGCTAAGATGAGAGGCGATTGTTTGTTTTGTTGATATTGGATAAATTGTTGACCATTACTGTTTAAACTTTCTCTTCATAATTAATTGAAATTAATTTACCTCTGATATCATGAAATATCCCACTCTTCATGTTTATTATAACTTAATATAACTTAATATAACTTAATATAACTATCTCTTAAATAATGAGCGGTCGTCGTGGTCGTGATCGCATAGTACAACATGTAGTTGATTTACAACTACCTGTGTAATCAGTGACTACCACCACCAAAGTTGTGAGTTTGAATCCTCCTCATGGCGAGGTGCACTGAATGCAACATTATGTGATAAAGATTGTCAGTCACTTGCGACAGGTTGGTGGCTTTCTCCGGGTACTCCGTTTCCCTCTGCAAATAAAGCTGACAACCACGATATCACTGAGATATTGTTGAAAGTGGCGTTAAGCACCATAAACTAAACCAAACCTTTTAAGTAGTGTATTGTTTAATATACATAAGTAATTACCATAAAACACATGTACAAATAAGTACACAACACACTTCTATCTTACGTGCAAATATAACATTCTACAACTTTATGTCCAAGATAAGGACACTATTTGAAGTGAATATCCTGTTCTATTTTTTTGACAGTGATAAAAATCTACTGAAGGATTGACACGAAATACTAAATATGGTCTTGAATTTAGTGGCTATCGTTTTCTTATTTACCTGTTGCATAGTGTTTGGTAATGGGCAATCTACAATAGGAGAAAATGAGCTGTTTGATTTCAAACAAAGAATGGCAGTTATGGAAGAAAAAATGACAAAGCAAGAATTTCGCATATCCAGTTTAGAAGATCAGTTGAAAATACGGGACATTGAAATAAAGGACTTAAAAAACAAAGTTTTAAAATTTGGATCTAAAATACAAGAAGTGGAAAAGAGTGTTACGAGCTTAAGAAAAATCATAATGAGAATAAAACCTGTTGAACCTGAAAACAAACTGATACCACCGGAAGATGAAACGAAGGAGAAATCATTTCATATTAGAACAGAGGGAAATAGTGTCGGGATTCAAGGAGGTATCTACTGTTACTTTTGAGATTTATAAATATAAATTAATTTTATAAATGTATGCATCCATACAACGACAACAGCACATTTATTGTTGCATAAGGCTGGTTGATTGATGTTTAACGTAAACTTTAACAGTATTTCAGCTATATCATGGCTGTTATATAAGGCTGGTTGATTGATGTTTAACGCTAACTTTAACAGTATTTCAGCTATATCATGGCTGTTATATAAGGCTGGTTGATTGATGTTTAACGCTAACTTTAACAGTATTTCAGCTATATCATGGCTGTTATATAAGGCTGGTTGATTGATGTTTAACGCTAACTTTAACAGTATTTCAGCTATATCATGGCTGTTATATAAGGCTGG
>MJUT01003829.1:337103-391897 GCA_002080005.1 Gigantidas platifrons | reverse complement strand
GTTGATTGATGTTTAACGCTAACTTTAACAGTATTTCAGCTATATCATGGCTGTTATATAAGGCTGGTTGATTGATGTTTAACGCTAACTTTAACAGTATTTCAGCTATATCGTGGCTGTTATATAAGGCTGGTTGATTGATGTTTAACGCCAACTTTAGCAGTATTTCAGCTATATCGTGGCTGCTGTATAAGGTACCTGGCACTAATTATATTTGTGATACGGAAAGACATCAAAACAGGAACTGAATATTTGATGGTAAAAGAACTATTTCCGTTGTATAATGGTTTGCGTACTAGCTTAGATTGCGATAGATCGTGGGTTGGAATCCCTGTCGAATCAAACTAAATATTTAAAAATTGATGTTTGCTCTTTCTGGGCTAATTACATAGCTTTAAGGCCTAGCATAATTCGAACTCCGTTATCACCTCATCAAATATAACGTGTTCTCGCCATATAATAGGAAGATTACATTCAAGAACAATCACTCAACTCACTATTTTTAACCGACCTTAAAGGAGAACGAACCCAACTGATGATTTGGGGTTATACAGAATTTAGAACTAATAAAAAAATGAAAATATGACTTTTTTAATGAAAATTTTACAAGGGCTGCTTTTAAAGCACAATTATATCTTATTGATTTTGAATTTCCCGCTAAATATGGAGGCTGCCATTTCTCACTTATCAGTGATGTAACTCCTTCTACTCCGATTTACCTGTTCAGCTTATTCCGTCATAATAGATAGAAATTCTAAATTTTTATCCATTATGACGGAATTCCAAAAATGATATTATTGTTTTGATGAAGTTAAGCTGAACAGGTAAATCGGAGTAGAAGGAGTTACATCACTGATAAGTGAGAAATGGCAGCCTCCATGTTTAGCGGGAAATTTACAATCAATAAGATATAAACGTGCTTTAACACCAGCCCATGTAAAATTTTCATTAAAAAAGTCATATTTTCATTTTTTTATTAGTTCAAAATTCTGTAAAACCCCAAATCATCAGTTGGTTTCGTTCTCCTTTAAAAATTATGCTTACGAATTTTCAAATATCAGCTATTATAATTAAGTTTTTCTATTCGGAAATGCATTTTTTTTTCAAATGAGTGTTGGTGATTGTTGTTTAATGCAAAGTAAGCAATTCAACAGCTATATCATGGTGAGAACAAGCTATATGATTACATGATTATGATAATGATGTTCGCGTTGAACTAGACCCACATTCGTAGTTGAATTTTTGTAGTGCTAACTCACTTAAACAACAGTCCGTAGATAAACATGTCGCTCACACATTATCTGATTCCGAGCCCACCAGTCTTTGTTCTTTCTGCTTTATGGTGTTTGCATAAGCGGAGAAGCAACAGGTACCAAATACTTTCATAATCTGTGTTTTAATCCGCAGGGGCTCGAACACATGATCTGCCGCACTCGAGGCGAGAACGTTAATCGCTACACTACCATTTATAGTTGATTCTAACATTAAATATAAAACAAACACCAAAATATAATGGGGGTCGTCATGGTCGAGACCTATGGTAGTTGGCTATCACCACAAACGCTGTGAGTTCGAATCCCGCTTATGGCGAGGTATAATCGATACAACATTATGTGATAAATTTTGGTAGTGACTTGCTGCAAGTCGTTAGTTTCCCCCGGGTACTCCTATTTCCCCCACCAATAAAACTGACCGCCACGGTATATCTGAAATATTGTTGAAAGTGGCGTTAAACACCATGAACCTATCCTAAAATAAACACCTTGTTTTTTAGTTTTATTATTATTATTTTTAATTAAATTTCAGAAAATCGACTATTTAATCGACGAGAGGCAAGTCAACCCATAGCATTCTACGCTTACATGAGTTCAGATGAAATCAAACCAAGCAAACACCATACCTTAATATTTGACGTTGTGAAAACAAACGCCGGTAATGGATATAACAAATTTTCTGGGATGTTTACTGCCCCTGTCAGTGGTTTGTATTCACTAACATGTAGCATTACAATGAACGGTCCGGACGCATTTGCATCGTATGAAATTATAAAAAATTCAGACATCGAAGGTACATTTTTCGTTGATGCAGAACATTCTGGTGATTATCAATCTTGCTCAATGACGGTAGTTGTTTCGTTGGAAGTTGGAGATGTTTTATTTGTTAGAACCAGTCCAACCTATACACCACATGGAAATGTCGCTAGCAATGGCATTGAATGGTCATCAGTCGCTGGTTGGCGTATTCAATAAATTTTGAATTGAAAACCTTGTCAATTTACAGTTTAGAACTAACTTGAATTCAATGTCATGTTATTTTCATTGTTCCTCTTCTGGTCGATCTTTTCCTTTATTCGTATGAGTCAGATTTCATACCGGAACATTTAAAAAACACGAAAAAAGAAGCTACCACGATCTGGTTTTAGTGGGTTTCGTGTTGCCAAATCATTAATATTCTGTGTAGTGTTTTGTATGTAAATTCAATATATAGTAATATACAATCATGATTCTCTTAGAAGATGGACATCAATAATTGTCAACATGGGAAAGGTTGTTTTCCGGGGGGATCATATCGAGGGGAAACATGTTCTCATGTTAATAATCATTGAGGTCCACCTTCTTACCTGATCATGCTGAATAAACAGACATATACGAGTGCAATAAAAGTATCATAGAATCATCACATTTGCTGAGAAATATAAATGTTTTTTTTCTCACCTAGTAGATTCATGTAGAACGAGCATTGATAATGTTACCAGTTTAGCGCTAGCATAGTTGAATATGATTGTAACGACGTTTGTTTCCATTCTTTTCGGTAAATTTGGCAGTTGTTTTTTTACCTTTTATATTGCAAGATAAACACAATATATATACATTGTCAGTAAAACTGGAAAAAACAAACATGAGAGGTTGTGGAGGATGACAATATCAATGTCACATCTCCGTTATAACAAAACAGAGGTTGTCTTGGATAGGCAATATTTTTAACTAACAGTGGAGGGCTGTTGCTATTGAACACACAAACAACTTGTCTACGGTCATGTGACTATGTGTGATTCAACAGAAATCATTCATAAACAGTGTGACATATAAATAATATACTTACAACGTCAGAAAAAAATATAATTTATTTGTGCGAGTTTGAGAATCACGTATACAAGCGAACCCTTGGCGATCCTTTCTGTCCTGTTTCGCAGCGAGTGCTCATCAATTTTGTATTTTCCCACATATGTTGTGTTTATTCTGCAATGTCAAAAAGCCCAAAACAACTGCCGAATTGTGGATTGCTGTGTGTTACTATAACATGTTTTGCTGACGTTAATCACTGCTCGATAATCACACATTCGTTAATATGCTTTCCAAAAAGAAGGACTTCTCAACGCATAATGAGCATCCAGGTTCGTATTCGATAGATATTACTTGTAGAAATACATCAAGTCTAATCACATCAATGATAATAGTATACATCTATTATATAAGTTCATGAGTTTACTTGGCTATGATAAATTACGTAGGCTTTCTAGTTAACTGTGTATATCTACACCTAAGTTAAATATTTTATGTGCAAGGGTTGGCGTTTTGCTCGTATGTAAAAAGGTCTACATGACCGCATCATTTCACTACGAGGGGAAATTTGCACTCATAAAACTAGTATAGCCCTGCACTTTTTCATTGAAGTTCCTGTATCAAGCCAAGAAAGGGAACAGATGGCTTAGTATATCTGCACTTAAATAGATATAGATCTTTTGTGTAACGGGATGGTCATTTTGCTCGAATGTAATAACGCCTTATTTCCGCATCATTTCACTAAGAGGGGAAGTTTGGGCTCATAAAACTAGTTTAATCTGGCACATTTTTGTTCTTTTATTGAAGTTCCTATATCAAGACAAGAAATAGAGTCATCGATTTTGCCTCATTCTACTATTTTTCGATTGGATTTTGGAACTGGTATTTTGTTTTCATTTTATTATTGCCAGAAATTTTAATCTATTATTCTTATTCGATCTAAATTATTTAAAAAAAAAACCTGAGTTCGCTACGTCTTTGATATTTCATTCTTCATGGCATTCCTGACATGTGTATCCATAACAACGGCTTCTCTAATGGTATGCCATAAAACTACATGAAATCTTGTAAATCTCCATGTACATTCACTGATAATGATATTTTCAAATGTAATGCGCTAATGTTGATTATACCTTTAATGAAACAACAATTACGGCTTATCATTAAAATCAATTACATAATTGCATTCTAAAATTTTAATAGTATATAAAGACAATAAGACAGATTTGATCATTTTAGAGCTCATTTAACAAAACTAATGGGAGACAATTGTTAGATATCTCTGTACAAATTATTGAATTATAAGTGTTTAATAGTTGGTCGTTAGATAATAACTATAAATTAAACCATTGAAATTAATTCCATTTTGAAAATGTATTCACTATACCTATCAACTTTATGTCTGCTTAGGGAGAATACATTGTACATATTTATTTATATCAATAGCTAAATTGGTTTAACCTTTCGGACAGAAGCATCATTTTAGTGAAACTGTCATAGATGAAATGGCGTTAGCATGTAAGAGCAAAATCCGTTAAAATTTAAGATGAAAATGTTTTCATACACTGGTATTTCGTTCTAAGCGGTCAAACGAGTTATTTACGGGTAGTACACCCTATAAAGATGTAAAACAGTGAGTAAAGTCGTGCAAATCGTATTATTTTGTATGATAGACTTTCACCTTATATAAATAGAGTCGTATTTTGAATGTTACGCATACATCCAAAATGAGCCGAAAACGTAGCCCGAACTTATCGATGGTGTTCTTTATTATGTTAATTAATAATAATTTATTTTACTGTGTGTATTTAATTATTATTATCTTTTTTACATTTATTGAAATGTAGTTGTCACCTTAAGATGGTCATAAGTCACCTAATTCATTGTCCTAAAGTTAGGATAACATTTAGGACATATCTTAACTTAAGAGGCGGTCGATAAACAGACTTAAGACAAAGACATGTCCTAAGACCATCCTAAGATATGTCTTAGTCCTAAGACATCTTCGTTAAACAGGCCCCTGGATTTTATCTGTTAACTTTGATTCTCCCGATATGTGTTCTCGGAATATTTATTGTGTTTGTGTTTATACTACCTCCTGAATCAGGAGAACGCGTTGGATACTCGATGACAGTTCTTCTATCAATTGTTGTGTTCCTGACAATAACATCAAACAGACTACCAGGTACTTCTGAGCCTAAGATGCTAACACTCTTTCTACTACTCACTGAGTATGTTGTTATAAGTATTCTGATAGTTATAAGTGTGATAATTGGTTTGAGGTTTAATCTCAGAGACCAGGAAATTCCGGTGTCAGCATACTGGAGGAGTCTGATTCTATTTTACAGAATAATTTTAGGTCAACGTAATCGAAGAAAGATAAATATAGGAGAACATTTTCAGAAGGAAAACATAAATCATACTGAAAATGGTCAAGACAAAGAAACTGTAACGTGGAAAATTGTTGGTGAAACAGCATACATTATCTTTGGTTTGATGTTTTCATTGATGATAATTTTAGTTAACACACTTTATTTTGTGGATGTAAACGGATACTAGTATTCAGTATTCTAAATTGTTCAGTTGAAATCTAAACTTAAATTCTGATCTATTTATTGGAACAAGAAAGGAGTCAATTAGATAAAAATGTTCAAATTAAACTTTGATTTAAAAAAAAACCTATATGGACATGGTTGTAATGTGTTCCATTGTCACGACCAAGTATTATTCAATATATAATTATTACTCACTATTAGTCCCAGAGGGTATTACCCACCCGGTAGTCAATGCTCCGGTTAATTAGATAAAGTCATTTGAAATTTACAGTTCCTCAGTATATGTAAGAACATGATAATCCCTGTCTTCATGAATAAGTACGAGCGAGTGAGTAAAGGTTAGAGGTGATTGTTCGTGTTGTTGACCATCACTGTTTAAACCTTATTTCCATAATTGATTGATATCTAATATCCCAAATTATCCCTTCTCATATTCATTTCAAATTAATATGACTTGTCTCTTATATATTTTATTGTTTAATATACATAAGTAATTATTATAAAACACAAGTACAAATAAGTACACAACACGCCTCTGTCTAGCGTGCAAATATAACATTCTACAACTTCATGTCCAAGATAAGGAATATGTTATTTGATAGTCAATATCCTGTTCCATTTTTTTGACAATGATACCAGTCTACTGACGGATTGACGCAAAATTCTAAATATGGTCATGAAATTAGTGGTTGTCGCTTTCTTTTCTTTCTGTTGTATAGGGTTTGGTAATGGCGAATGCACAATAGACGAAAATGAGATATTTGATTTCAAACAGAAAATGACAGTTATGGAAGAAAGAATGGCAAAACAAGAATTTCGTATATCCAGTTTAGAAGATCAGTTGAAAATACGGGACATTGAAATAAAGGATTTGAAAGAGGAAGTTATGAAATTGGGACCTAAAATAAAAGAAGTGGGAAAGAGTGTTACGAGTTTAAGGCAGATCATAGTGAGGATAAAACCGGTTGAACATGAAAACAAACTGATACCACCGGAAGATGAAACGAAGGAGAAGTTATTTCATAGTAGAACAGAGGGGGATGGTCTCCGACTTCAAGGAGGTATCCATAGCTAATTGTTATATTTTGTCATGTGAATTAATGCTATAAATGTATACATCCATACTACGACAACACTACACCAACATGTTGTTGTTTTAAGTAACCTACATTAATTATATCTTAGATATGGGATGTAGTTCATCATTATAATCCTGCATATCTTGTTTTAAGCGACGTCGGTTGCCATTGTCGTCGTCGTCGTAGCTGTCGTTGTTGTCGTCTGTCTGTAGACGCAATAATTTTCATGCAATAATGTTTGTACTAGTTGACTAATCTTTCTGAAATGTTATTTAGTTATCACAATAGTCAGACGTGTTTTTAGAGTCTCTTGATTTCCAAAAAAGAGGTGACAAATGCTGAATCAGTTAACCTGTTGAAGATGAGGTCAGACATTTTTTTCTGGTTTATTTTTGCACTGATATTGTTTTTTTTATTTATTCAACCGCTATGTGGAATATGTTTTTCTTTACCGTTTTTATAAAGTTATCTTTATGCATTAGGTTGACACATTTATTTAGCTATTATCATTTTCAAGATGAAAAGTTCGATTGTTTTTTCCTTAGATATCTTAAAAATAAGATACATGCAGTTGTACCTATAGATACATCTTTTGTACCCGAAGAAATATCATGCGTGCAACTGAATCGATCTCATATACTTTCTGAAATAAAAAATGGTCAAAGAGTAAAATCATATCTAATGCAAAATTGCTCGGGGTAAAATTCTAATATCCTGTCAACTCATGTTAAAACTGTCAACAAATTATGACTTACGTGAATTATTTCTTATATAAATGTTTTCTTTTCAAGTAAAAACTCTTTATCGAAAAAAAAAATCGACTATAGTCAAGTAAATCAATCTTGAGGTTGCTTTTATTATTAAATAAAGAAAACATATACCAATATATGACAGTTTTTCTACTATTATATTTAAGTAAATCGACTATTTCGACGTGTGGCAAGCCATTTAATAGCATTCTACGCTTACATGAGTTCTGATGAAATCAACCCAAGTAAACACCATACGTTAGTATTTGACGTCGTGAAGACAAACGCTGGTAATGGATATAGCAAATATACTGGACTTTTCACAGTTCCAATCAGTGGTTTATATGTGTTAACAAGTAGTCTTACAATGGGTGGTGTGGGTGCATTCGCATCGTATAATATAATAAAAATGCAGACATTGAAGGTACATTTTTCGTCGATGCTGAAGATAATTCTGAGTATCATTCTAGCTCAATAACTGTAGTTATTTCGCTAAACCCTGGAGATGTTCTATTTGTTAGAACCAGTTCAACCTATACACCACATGGAAATGTCGTTAGCAATGGCGACGCACGATCATCAGTCGCTGGTTGGCTTATTCAATAAATTTTTAATTAAAACCTTGTTATTTAACAGCCTATAATTAACTTGAATTCAATGTAATGTTATTCTACAATGCTCCTCTTCTGGTCGAAATTTTTCTTTATTCGTATGAGAAAGATTTCATACGGGAGCGTTTAAAAAAAAAACGAAAAAAAAGAAGCTACCACGATCTTGTTTTAGTGAGTTTGGTGTTGCGTAGTGTTTGTATGTAAATAATATACAATTATGACTCTCTTAGAAGATGGACTTCAATGATTGTCAACATGGGAAGGATTGTTTTTCCCGAGGGTATTATATCGAGGGAAACCACTTCTCATGTTAATAATCATTGATGTCAACATTCTTAGTAGGCCATGCAGAGTATACAGACAGGCAAGTGCAAGAAAATTATCATTGAATCATCACATTTGCTGTGCAATACAAGTGTTTTATTTCACCTAATATACAAATTACAGTCACCTGGTACTTGATTCATGTAGAACGACCATTAATAATGGCAACAGTTTAGCGTGAGCATGAAAGAGGACATAATTGAATGTGATTTGGACGACGATTGTTTCTATTTTTTTAGTAAATGTAGCAGTTGTTGTTGATTTGTTATATTATGAAGGATAAACACAATATACCGGTATATGCATTGTAAGTAAAAATTAAAACACATTCTGAGAGGTTTGTCGAGAATGACAATATTAATGTCACATCTTCGTAATAACAAAACAGAGTTCGTCTGTGATAAGCAATATTTTTTGGAGGGCTGTTGATACTGAACACACCAACAATTTTCTACGGTCATGTGACTATGTGTGATTCAGCAGAAATCATTCATAAACAGTGTGATATATATTCAAATTCTTTATTGCCTTTAAACATAAGACATGTTTGTGACAGATTAAAAAAAACAAAAAAAAAACAAATAACAAATAAAGGTGATACATTACAATGACAATATCTGAATTAAAAGTAACGTGTCATATTAGGAGACTTCTGCCCTCAGTTCTAATGACCGTTTTATAAAAAAGCCAATAATGCTAACATGCTCTATTATTTTAGGATTGAGTAAATAAGAAACTTTATTGTTTTCTGGTAACAAGGAAAGATCCTTTATTTTAGAAAACACATTTTCTCTAAGTTGTTGGTTTAATTTACAATATATAAGAAAATGGGTTTCATCGTCTACCTCTTTGCAAATTTTACATAACCTTTCCTATCTCTGAATTTTAAAATATCGACCCTTTTCTATTTCTAAATTGTGGTCGCTGATGCGTATTTTGGCAAATAATCTTCTGATCGTAAAGTTATCATAATTCAAGTAAAATTCAGGTTCTGTTGATTCTTTTATATTTTTGCATAGACAGAGCTTACTAGTTTCATCAAAGCTATTTAATTTGTTTTTATACATGGATTTATATTTGTCAATTACTTCATTTTTTATTTTAAGTTTTAAACTTTTAAATTCTTTATCCGTATGGCTACTTAAAAGTTCCGACTCTAAATTGAGGCTTCTTAAAATATCCTTAATGCAAGTTGACCATGAGTATGCTCTCTTCTGATCAAGAAGCTTAGTCAACTCAAGGGCTTCTCTAAGTAAAGGGTTAATTTCTTCAGTGTGGAGACGGGGAAAATATATAAGTGATTGTATAATTATTCTATTTTCTAGAGGCAGTCGTCCCAGCTCGGTTCTTGAACCGATGTTGGAAGAGGACCTTTTTACTCCCAGTACATACTTACAGAAATTTAAATGTAATTTTTCAAAGGGGGTTCTATCAATAAAACTAAATAATTCTATTCTTACTAGAATTTATCAATAACTCGTAATCCGATTGGATATCGTCACATATTCTACGTCATTCGAAAGGAATTTATAAATCGATATTTCCGTTTGCCAGACTACTTTTTCTCCCGGTCATTCCACGCGTATAAATCTACGAGCAATGATACTAACAAGGATCTGCCATCTTGAAAATGTGAAATCCTACATGTCATATTTACAAAAATACACAAAAATAATTAAAAAGCTTACCTTGAAAACTTATTTTAGTTAAATTGTATCAAACTTGAAGCGTACACGAAGCCAAATAACGTCTAATCTTTACGTTTCAAACTGGAAGTCTTCATATGACGCCAATGACGTCATGTTGGTTATGTTCCAAAGTCGTCAATAACATTTCGCGGATTTTTTTCAATTTACAGTCGTATGTGTATTGTATATTCATTGTTTGAGGCTCTCCTTGGATATTTCTTTAATAATATTTAGCGTAGAAAACAAACACGATCTCCAAGAATAAGAATTATAAGGATTAATCACTGTGTTTTTAGGAAATTATGTATGTATAAACTCCGGCAGGTCACTCACAAACTTTACATAAAGTCCTTCGGACTTTATTCAGTTTGTGAGTGAGTTGGTCACTCACAAACTTTACATAAAGTCCTTCGGACTTTATTCAGTTTGTGAGTGAGTTGCCGGAGTTTATACATAGATAATTTCCTAAAAAACAGTGTTTAATCCTATAATAAATCTACTAAATGATATACATACATTGTCAGAAAATATATAATTTATTTGTACGAGAATCAGATACAAAAGTGAAACATTGGCGATTTGTTCTGTCCTGTTTCGCATTTTTGATATATCCCACATATATTGTGTTTATCCTGCAATGTCAAAAAGCCCAACACAACTGCCGAATTGTGGATTGTTGCGTGTTACTATCAGACGTTATCCTGACGTTAAGCACTGCTCGATAATCACACATTCGTTAATATGCTTAAAAAAGGGACTTCTCATCGCATAATGAATATCAGGGTTCGTATTCGATAGGTAGATATTTTTTTGTAGAAATCCATCATGGCAAATCACATCAATGATGGTATACATCTATTATATAAGTTCATGAGTTCACTTGGCTATGATGAATTACGTAGGCTTTCTAGTTGGCTTTGTATATCTACACCTAAATTGAATATATCATGTGTGAGGGTTGGCGTTTTGCTCGTATGTGAAAATGTATACACAGTCGAACAGCAAACCCGCAATTTGACCGTTACAGCTATTGATTCTAAAACCACGCAGTGAGGGGGCGACAACCGCAAAAAATTTCCGCTAGGTGCCGCTTTACAAGTCCCGGAAAATTTTCCATTTGCGCTGTTGTAGGATAAACGTGAAATAAAGTATTAAATAGACAAAAATGTGATAGAAATGTGATTTCTATAAAATATTTATACATTTTTTTAATGACTGGCTATATCAGACAAGCGACGGAAGTTTACATTAGTCAAAAACGTGTTTCGAATCGTGAATTCTTGAACGTGTTAAAACACGAGGTTCTGTTTGTTTACATTTTTCGGCCAATGAAAAAGCTGACAGAAATCTATATTAAGACATGAATACATGAATTTGATAATACAGGAGCATCATAAACCAATAGAAGATGTTCTCTCAATTGGAAATCCCGTCACCGCCCCCCCTCCCCCCCACACAGAAATCATTCCTGAAAGAAAATTCGACGAGGCATGTTTTTTTTTAAATTTTCGCATTGTTTTAGTGTAAAATTTGCCCATTTTGGTGAACATTTCTACCTTATAACACCAATGTCGTATGTATATGTCTGCCTTTTATTAGATTTATTAATATCTTTACATATTAATCGAACTGCATTGTTTACATCAGTTAGGACCCCCCTTTTCCCCCGTCTCATCAATACACTTTGTTTAGACTCCTTTCCCAATCTGAGTTGGAACAGGTGTCTGTAAGTCAGTATGAAACACATACTTCAGATCAAAATACATGCTATTTATAAGTAAAGAATATGTGAGAAAATATAGCAGACCATAAGACTACTGTTGAGTTGATATATGTAGTTGGACAAAAATCTTGGTAAATGTAAAAAAAAATCCCTATATAATCAACCAAAACCATATTTTTTCAAAAAGTTATTGTAAAATCATTTCTGGATTTTTACAAATTTAACACCTAAACATTCGGAAAAAATCACTCATAACAACATAATGAGTAAATAAACAAACAAAATATAGACAATTCCAAATGTTTTGGTGTAAAATTTGTAAAAATCTATCCAGAATGACTTCACAATAATTTTTTGAAAATATATGGTTTTGGTTGATTATACATTTATCAATACTTTTGTCCAATGAGTGTACACATGTTTAACTCTTGCTTTCATTTAGAACCTGCGTGTCAAGACAGAGACATTTATGAAGGAAATTTGTGTAGACCACATTATCAGAAGTATAAAATTTATGAATTGAAACTTTGCAGTCATGCTATATATGTGATAAGACAACATGAAATAAAAGATCAGTCATTATACCTATGTCAAAAATTGATCTGTTCAATGTGTATTTGAATCAGGAACTGAAGGTGGAAAAAGATGTGTCTGCAGGCAAAGTCATTTTATGCCTTGCATGTTATAAATGTTTTAACAAATTTATGAGGTCTGATGATTCTCTAAATGAACTTTCAAAAACTGATTACTATTTAACTAAATGTTTTTAGTATATTTCATGTAAATTTCATGATAACTTAGTCTATCACATGGCAGTGGGTGATAATTTAGTCTATCACATGGCATAGCAGACAAAATTGCTCACTTTTCATTTAAGAACACCCATCTGTATAAAACATACACCAAAATGGCAGAAAAATATTAACAAATACAAAAAATGTATGTACATTTGTAGTTTTGTTTATTACACATCATCGATATCACAGTTTAACACATTTAAAGACAACAGCAATTTGAAATTCAGGGCATCAAAATCATAAAAAAGAATGAAACTAGGAGAAAAGAACATTCAGTATAATAAAACAAATAACACACAGCTGAGAGGGTGGTCGAGCAGATTGTTACCCCTAGAAATTTCATTGTCAACCTCGGCTTCACCTCGGTTGACAATGGATGTCTCTGGGTAACACCCTCTCAGCTGTGTGTTATTTATGTAATATCAGACTTCATTTGACAACCATGCGGGATCCCCCCTCCCCATAAGAATTAAATGGTTGCTCCCTAAGGGTGGTTCTTGATATTCGTTCCTACATGTACATGTAGCTTAGGGATGATGTAGGTACTTGTTTACTTCGATGTAACATATAGGAGCAGAACTTGATTTCACAGGCACTAAATTTATGCAGCAGCCAAGTAGCAAGCATAAAACAATGTCTCATTCACAGTTCTGACTTTTTTCCATTTTCATCTTTGTATACTCTATTTAGCAAGTAAAAATCAATGACAGCTGAAATAGGTATTGAACTATAGATATTTTATTTTTTTGTTGTTTTTTTTTGGTTTGGTTGTTTGAATATTGAGCTTTAATTCAATTTCTATTATTTTAACATTATAAACTCAGTGATTGGAGTGAATTTGTTAACTTTAATTGGTTGCTATCTGTCAGTCTGGTGATACTTCATTCTTTTTTTAATCTCATTTTCTATTAAATTAATAATTCATTGTACTTGGGAGTTTTTCAACTTTAATAAAATTGATGAATTTTTACTCTGTTAATAGTTTATGGAAAATAAATACACTTGAAAACTAATTTGTACAGTCTTTCTTTAAATATTTTATTAATTTTTTTTTATTTTTATGTTGAATTTTATTTTCATGCCTACTTCTGCTCATGATTCATCAAAAGGGTGGATATTTTTTTTTTGTTGAATCGCTAGAGGGCCTGTGAAAATAACAATTCAAAGTTTTCACATTGATTCACCAATAAAACCGGTGGTAGTATAAATTTTAATAACCTATCCTTTCTTACAAAAGGGGGGATATGAGACCATTTATAAATGTTAGTATGTTCCAAAATTTGTTGTTCTAACATTGTAAATTATATGCATATGCTATTAAAATAGCAGCCAGCATCGGCATTAACATTTGTGCACAGCGTGTTCTTTTTAAGTCATTCGGTTAGTTCTAATTTAATTTTTAGAATTTATACAAAATTCATACGTAGGCTACGGAGTTATCTTTCTTGACTGACAATTTTTCGGCACTAAAAGCTGACATAAATTCTTATCAATGAAACATGTACCAGAGAAACATTTCGTTGAATAAATATATAACTTAGCGCAGTGTGAAGTTTGGGAATGTCACTCTACTGTAAACTTAATATATTTGCATTTTATTCCAATGCGATGGCGACATTCCATCGACGGGGTCACCCTCTAAATCATCAAAATTTTAATAATAATCTCCCGTTTTAACTCAAATCTAATAAACAAAAACAATATTGCTGAAAAGAAAACAATATAAGACGTTTCGATATTTTCTACGGTATAAATAAACGAGGTCTTTGTTCTATAATTTTCATGACCGACGAAAATGTCCACATTTTCAAATTAGAATCACGTGACCCGTGGCTTTACCAGCGACGCCATTAATGAGTTTGCTTTCCGACGGTACATGACCGCATCATTTAACTATGAGGGGAAGTTTTCGCTCATAAAACCAGTTTAATCCTGTACTTTTTCATTGAAATTCCTGTATCAAGCCAATAAAGGGAGCTGTGTGTTGGTGGTATCGATTTCGTATCTTGCTACTATTTTTTGATTGGATTTTGGAATTAGTATTTGTTTTCCATTTTATTATTGCTAGAAATTTTGATCTAATATCTAATATTCTTTTAATTATTTGAAGAAAAAAAAACCAGCTCGCTTTGTCTGACATTTCATTCTTTATGGCATTGATGACATGTGTTTCCATAACAACGAGTTCTGTAATATTGTTATACCATAAAACTGTCTTTGAATCTGGTTAAATCTAAGCATATATTTACTGACCATGACATTTTGAAATGGAATGTGCTACTCTATTTTATATCTGTAGGGAAACAACAGTTACTGCTTATCATTAAAATCAATTACATAATTGTCTAATATTTCAATAATATATCAAGACAATAAGACAAACACAGATCGTCAAACATACACAGAGATTGTATCAATGTAGAGTCCATTTAACAACACCTAATAGGAAACTATTGTTAAATATCTATGTTACAATTATTGAATTATAAGAGTTAAATAGATAGCCATGAAATAATAACTATAAATTAAACCATTGAAATTAATTTCATTCTGAAAATGTATTCACTATACCTGATCGACTTTATCTCTCCTTAGGGAGAACACATTGTAAATATTTATTTATATCAATAGCTAAATTGGTTTACCCGTTAGGACTGAAACATCATTTTAGTGAAACTGTCAGGGATGAAATGACGTTAGTATGTAAGAGAAAAATCCGTTAAAACGTGAAATGAAAATGTTTTCCTACACTGGTATATCTGGCTATTTTTACGCATTTATTACAATTACGAATATGAGGTATTCAAATATGGCTATGACGTCATATTCAAACTCTACGTCATTATATGATGTGATATCGTCGAGTCGATATGTTTACGTCAGACCTATAATTGACCAATCAAAACCAATACAAATCAACATGGCTTTATATTTATCAAAACTACGTAAATTTGATGAAATATCTGGTGAACTTGGATTAACAGCTTATTTTGAGATAAGATGGGTTGATGAAACATTATTCTGGGATCCTGTAGACTATGGAAATATAACTGATCTTTTATTACCACATGGGACCATTTGGAAACCTAGTTTCATATCAGGAAATCCGTACGATGATTTTAGTGTAATCCACAACGATGAAACATTAATACGACTTCAATATAATGGATCTGTCACATGGAAGCCAGCTGATACTTTCGGAATTTCATGTGAAGCTGACGTCAGTAAATACCCATTTGATGAACAAACCTGTTATTTTCCGATTGTTCCATGGAATTATTTGCCAAGAGAGTTATCTATCTTGCCTTTGGCTAATCATGTTAATATGGACAGCTATGTACCACACAATGTTTGGAAAATAAAAGATACTGCCGTGTGGAAACCCTACATAGAAAAGCAAGAAGTATTGGTTTTCAAATTTAATCTTAAGCGTAACTCTGGATTTTATCTGTTAAATCTGATTTTCCCGATATGTGTTCTGGGAATAATGAATTTGTTTGTGTTTTTACTACCTCCTGAAACAGGAGAACGCGTTGGATACTCGATAACAGTTCTTCTATCGATTGTTGTGTTCTTGACAATAACTTCAAACAGTCTACCAGGTACTTCTGAGCCTAGAATGCCAACAATCTTTCTACTACTCACTGGGTATGTTGTTATAAGTATTATGATTGTTATAAGTGTAATAATTGGTTTGAGGTTTTATCTCAGAGACCAGGAACTTCCGGTGTCAGCATACTGGAAAGGTCTGATTCTATTTTACAGAATAATATTAGGTCGACGTAATCGACGAAAGGTAAACATAGGAGAAACTCTTCAAAAGGAAAACATAAATCATACTGAAAATGGCCAAGACTATGACAAAGAAACGGTCACGTGGAAAACTGTTGGTGAAACAACAGATGTTATCTTTTGTTTCATGTTTTTATTGATGATAATTGTAGTTAACAGTCTTTATTTTGTGGATGTATACGGACATTCAGTATTCTGAATTATTCAGTTGTAATTTGAATTATTATGTAAATTGATTCATGGGAGTAATAACGGAGATAAAAAGAGTACGGATTGATTGATAGATTTCAGCATAATAACGATGTTCGGTTCGTCTTTACCTACAGTGTTTGATAGGAGTGCTCATGTCATATTAACGTCATTTGTGTTTTTGTGCAAAATATATTGTGTTGTATTTTCGTTTTGTTTGTCTTCGTCTTGTGTACCATATGTTGCCAATTTCTCTGGAATTTCCATATTTGATTGCCCCTTCGGAATTTTCTAACGTTTATTCAATGATTACATCTGAGTTAATTTTATTTGGGTTCACATTGCTCAGTCTTTAGTTGCCTGTCTAGTGTTTTGTAAATCACTATTTGTCTTTTTGTCCTTTTTGTTGTTGCTATGGTATTGTCTGTCCTTCTTGGAATTCAATTGAATAATCAATTTAACTCCAAATAGTTGTGATTGTTCCAAAACAGGACATGTATTTGCATTGGCATATGTTGTTGCCTTTCTGCGAGGAATGGCTTGAGGTAATATGTTTTTTTCCCGATTTTTTAATATCACTGTTCATTCTGGCCGTTTTGTGCTGTTATTAGGAAGATTTTCGAACACAGCTATATTTTCGTTCAAAACACACCAGTTCTACAACTACCTCAGCTACTAAGAGTAAAGTATGTGCTTCTATTTCAACTCTTATTGACATAAAGTGACAGTTATTGACCTAAGTAATTACAAAATAACCGGTAATATCTCTTGTCATTCCAATATGTCACTTAGTTCGATAATAAAGATAAGACATTAATAAGCTTGTTCTCAGTCTAAACAGCTTGATATATATTTTTATTTTCTTATGCTCCAACTGTATAGGACGATCAAGGATTGATGTGTGATGTGGGTAGTCAACGCCACTTTCGACAATATTTCATTCATATCGTGGACATGCAAAAGAGTTTATCCGGAGAAGACAACATACCAGCTGCCACAAGGCACCCAATTCTTATCACATACAGTTGTATCGAGTGCACCTACCAGCGACAGGAATCGAACCCACAATTTCAATATAGCGGTGGGAGCTACTGAATGCATAGGTAGTTGCAAATCTACCGTGCCTTCCATACGATCGTCACAACGAAGGCCAGATAAGATACAGGCAATGTACTTAAAACATACTTAGTTAACATTTCCGTGACACATACCTTATTAATAGTGCTAAAGGTTAAAAATACAAAACGATTTAACCAGATTTTGGCAAAATATTATGATACCTCCAAGGTCGAAGTCATTTATTAAAAGTCTTCATTGTGGCTTCCGCCAAAGGAGATATTTATCCAGTAACGAGGACACTAATCTTATTAGATAACTACCTTTAGATTTGAATGCTTAATCACATATTTTTTTATTATTATTACAGATTAGTTTGTTCAAGCTACACAAAAGGGACCGACCATTTAATTTTAAGAATGAGGGTTCTGTTTTTGTTTTCATTTGGCGTCAATGTTTCAGAAAAATGTGACAAATCTGAAAGATCCAAAAAAATAAATAATAGATTCTTTTGTGTGCGAAATTTGGAAAAACAATCCTGCTTTTTCTTGTCCAAAGAAAAACATATGAATTTTGCTTATCAGAAAAAAATTCTACTTCTCTGTGAGACCCCCCCCCAAAATAATCGGTATCTAACTACTCGTATAAATATATTATTTAATATGCTAATTGTGCATGTTTGAACCAGACAGGACTCATGCATACAACCAATGTATGAAATGCAAATATACTCTTGAACTAAATTACGCTGATTCTAAAATATATTTATTTTAAAAGACATGAATAAGTAAAATATGATTGCTTCTGGAAACCATCCTTTCTGCCTGTTATGATAAACTGTTACCACTTGCTTTTCGTTCTCTCTGAATTTGGTTCGGTCTAGTACAAAGCTCACATGTGTATTTGTTGTATTCATTTGTTTGAAATAAAGAATTGTATATAGTGTATTCGTGTTTCACAGGTACAGGAATATCACTGGCCTTATTATACCCTAAGGAGTTAACAGTACTATTTACATTATCCATTGTCGGCCTCACTACTACACCTTTATGCTGACCTCATCATCTCAACGGCATGTTTCTACAACATTAATAATTAGCGCAATCGAAGAAATAAAAAAAGAAAATTTTATGGAAATGTTCTGCAAATACAGAAGAACCATGCATTCGTTTAATCAAACTATATATTCCGTGGACCAACTGTTTTTGCATGGAATATACAATTTCGCATTTTAGAGGTTTATTATTCAATATGCACAAAAAGACCTATGAGTGAGCACGTTAATAAGCATTAGAAAAACAACCCGAAAGGGTAATCAAGAATTGGTTAACCAGAGATACAAGCAACATTGGGCACATGACACATAACGAAGAAAGAAACAAAAATAGAAAACACAATGCAGAAGCTAAACCCATCAGCAACACGGATCCGCCAAAAAACAAAAGCAAAAACAAGCAACCAAACAAACAAGAATAACACGGAGTAAATTGATTGCTCGCGAAGTGTAATCACTTGCTGCTTCTTATAAGACACCCGTTGTGTTACTCATAGTCAAGTCCGGAAAAAGAAACAGCATATGCCCTTTGGTTTACCTGATAATATATAAGCAAATCCACTATTATTGACATTCAGCTGTGTTTTGTTTTGACTATTCATATCCTTACTATAGGATAACTAATACAATTACAAACGAAAAACCACAAAATAATCTTCCAATAACTGACTCATGTTAAAGGTAAAATTGAAATCAATTAGCTATCAAAAGGATTTGCAGTAAATGCATGTATTAAAATATAAAATAACCTTCTGTCGGATTCAATTGTCACCTATAAACCACTTACATTATATGATAATAAGTATTATTATAGCCCCTTGTAAGAGCACTTCAAACTAATATATCCTGGTGGAGTGTGGGAATAATTTTACTTGGCAGAGAACCTAGGGGCTTATCTTAGTAATTGTGCAGACAATTGCAATGACTAAATTAAATATAGGAAAAGTGCAAAGACACCAATGAGTAATCGGATGCAGTATATCGAAGGACAGACGATACAATGGACAAAAGAAAGGGATAAAAAGAAAAAAATTATCTACACAACACTACACAGAAAACAAAAGATTGAGCAACACGAACCTCCACTAAAAAGCGAGATGATGAACCAATGTGCTTCGGAATGGTTTGCAGTTCCTGCTCCACTATATAGTGACATTTCATATATGCTTTGCAAATTCACTGTGTCTGCTGTTGCTAACTGCACTTTTTGCACATGGATTATCACCTGGTATACTCTATAATGGTATTGAAAAAATAATCAATTATTATATTGAGCTCTGAATTGGTTGCGGTCCATCACAGAGTAACCCAGTCACGTACGAACTCAGAGTTATCAAGTAAAATATGAACGCATAGTAATTAAGTCAAATACAAACCCAGAGTACCCAATTAAATACTAATCATAGCAAAGGAATGATTGACAGTCCAACCTGTTTATGTTCACTACTAACTCTCAAATACTGATTGCGTTCGTTCACTGTTGAAGGATTCACGATGACAAATGCAGATTGTGGAAGAGCCAATAAGACGTCGCTGTGATACCTTTATATGTAATTAGATCGTGTTTTACAGCTTAGTAGTATTAAGATCTCCGCAATCTTTGTTCCTGAGCAAAAAGAACATAATCAGTTATATTCGGTTATGTAAGCACTCATCTGGTCGATAGCAAAAATAATAAAAGGCCACTGGTCTCCCGACGCCAAGGTTATATGGTAAGATTAAATTTTGAAACTACTGTAAACTACAGGTTCAGGTGAGCTTGTATCACTCACCTGACTTAAATAATTCTGAAAGGGGACCACCCAAGGACCATTTTGAAGTAAAAAAAGGGGAGTAACTCTGGTTAGATCTGTTGAAAAATCATCATTATTGAACTTGACCTAGATATTCATGAGTTACATTTACATACCAAACCTAGTTTCAATCGGACTTTTTGTTCACAAGTTATAATTTGGAAGCCAAAACATTAGCAATTTTGAAGAATAAAAAGGGATGTAACTCTAGTAAGATTTGTCGAAAAATGATCGCTATCAAAGATGACCTAGATATTCATGAGATACACTTACATACCAAACCTAGTTTCAATCTGACTATTTGTTCCCAAGTTATCATCTGGAAACCAAATATTTGGCAATTTTGAGGTATAAAAAGGGGCATAACTCTAGTAAAGATTGTTGAAAAATTATCATTATCGAACTTGACCTAGATATTCATAAAATACACTTACATGCCACACCTAGCTTCAATCCGACTTTTTATTCACAAGTTATCATCTGGAAACCAATTCGGGACACACGGACAAAGTATAAAAAGGGATGTAACTCTGGTAAGGTTTGTCGAAAAACGATCGCTATCGAACTTGATCTAGATATTCATTAGATACACTTACATGCCAAGCCTTGTTTTAATCTGACTATTTGTTCCCAAGTTATCATCTGGAAACCAAATATTTAGCAATTTTGAGGTATAAAAAGGGGCATAACTCTAGTAAAAACAGTCGAAAAATTTTCATTATCGAACTTGACCTAGTTCTTCATAAGATATACTTACATACCACACCTAGGTTCAATCTGACTTTTCATTCACAAGTTATCATCTGGAAACCAAGCACACGGACGGACGGACGGACGGACGGACGGACGGACGGACGGACGAACGGACGGACGACACCCATTTCTATAGTCCCCTTCGACGAAGCGTCGGGGGACAATAACATAAAAAAGGAAGTACAAATGCAATTTGAAAACATGCTTTAGGAGAGATGTATGACAATGTTGAAGTTCAGAATTGAATAGTCAACATATCCTAGCTAAGACTAGAATTTCAACATGCATATCATCTACACAAAATTCCAACAATTTATCTGGAAATCAATAGCTCGCCTTCTATTTTCATTGACCTTGTAAATACAATAGGATATGTACATTTCTACAATATACATGATAAAGGACACTGATACTAAAGAAATGGTATATGGATAAAGCATTCACATATGTATGCATAGATACATGGAAACAAAAATATCATGCATTGCTTAAGTTTCCTTGCAGCGCAGTTTTAAGGACACTACAATTTGCAAATTGATGAACCTTTGTTTAAACAGGCTCAATGCAGGAATCATCTTTTTTTCATGTTCAACTTCTTAAGATGATAATTCCTTTACCGCCATTGGTATCATCTAATAGACTATAATTAAAACTCAGAAAGCAAAAAATAATATCCCAGTAACTGACTCATATCTAAGATGAATTGAAATCAAGTAGATTTAGCTACCCTAAGGGATTTACTGTTAATCCAAGTATTAAAAATAACCTTGGGTCAGATTCAATTTGTCGTCTATATATATTATATATATACTACGAATTAAATGTTAACCAGACAGGCACTTCAAAATAATATTTGCTGTAAGTTCTACTATTTGCAAGAAATGTGTTTTGATAGAACTACAGCCAGGTTGCATTCAACATTCGTGACTGGTGACGTTGGGAATGTTTGTGTGGCAAAGCAGATTGGAGTTTATCTTCGTAATATTGCAGATAATTTTAATGTCGAAATTAAATCCAGACATCTACTATTTTTCGTAGTATCACCAAAATTGCTGTTACTGGTTGCATTTCTATCTGTAAAAGTACATACGTATATCTGAACTTGACACAGGCTGAATTCAACTCGATCCGTCCATAACGTATTATAGTGAATGCAAAGGTACCGAATGAATAGGAATAAGGGTAATAACAAAATTACCGAACACCAATATCATAGTGTTGGTGTCCTGCCTGGTTGTTGCAATTGAAAGGGGCATAACCTGCACTATGAGACGCTGTGTAAATACATGTTTGTACTATCAAAAACTGAACAGAATGGTATGATTCTAGGAAGTTTACGTGAAGAGATACAAGAAAACAGTCTGAAATAAACAGTTAAGATGAAGTTTGCAAATGAAAATTTAATTAAATCACTTTTAGAACATTATTTGTAATTGTATGAATTGCATTGACAAGGTTTCGTCTGTATTTCCAGAAACAGTGAGGTGATTTTATTCTTTTCATTCATCTATTGTTTATTGTTGTTTATTTTATTTTTGTTTATTTATTTTTTATTTCCCTTTTTAAATATTGTAATTTACGTTGTTTATCTAATTTTGTTATATATATAAATTGTTATTGTTATTTGTAATTTTACATTAAATAACTTAATTAAAGATTTTTCTTTTATTTTTACAATTCATTTTTTTTTCATTTTGTGGGAATTACCATAAAATATTTATTGGCATTTGTTATATATAAATATTATCTACTAGTATGTGGAATAAGAAAATATGGTACAATCCACATTTTGCTCGTTTTGTTGATATAATATGTGGATTTGTTGACCATTACTGTTTAAACTGTGGACCTTATATTTCTGCAAGTGTCTAATTGCCATTTTCTCTCCCTTTTCTGTTGGCCATTGCTATGTTTATGCCACTCTATTCACGGCAGTTGATCACCCTTTTTGCCTCTTCGCACAAAGAAAAGAAAACAAAATAAGCAACAACAACGAAAAACCAATAACAAAAAAAAAAAACAAGGAAAAAAAAACAAAAACAAAAACACAAAGCAAAAAATAAACAACAATAAAACGAACGAAACAAACAAACAAATACAAAAAGAACCCACAAAAACCAAACAAACAAAACAAAAAGCAGAAAAAAACACAAAAAAGCAACCCCCCTAAAAATCAAAAACTTATTACTAAAAATCTACCATAATAAAATTGCTTAAAGGTTTGTACCACTAACAGATACCAAAATAAAGTAGGATTTTAGCGATGCTTGCTAAGACAATATTAATCAATTCACTCTTATAAAGGGAGTTCATCATTGATCAACATGACCACTGATATGTTCGCATATATAATGTGTTGATTATTGGTTTGTTTCAATGTTTTTTTTCATCTTTTTTGTTTGTTTTATTTTGTCTTTTGTTTTTGTTTTGCTGTTGTTGGTTTTTTTTTTTTTTGTATTTTTCTGTTTGTGTGTGTATTTTTGTTTGTTTGTTTGTTCGATGATGCAATGTATATTTCCTAGATTTCCGTCCTCTTTACTTTATTCATGACTAATTTCCGGATGACGAGTGCCACTAGTAGAACAGATATTGCTAACCCTCTACCCACTCTTCAGTGGGGTTCACCTTGCTCAATTTTTAATTTTCTCTACTGTTTTCTCTTTTTGTTCGTTCTCCTACAGCAACTAAATGCCTGTCCTTCCTTAGGACCTCTGATTACCCATTTTATATCTTAAAATTTGTCTTCCTTCGTAATATGTGAGTTTTCGATTTACCCAAGGAAATGACCATAGAGAATTCGAGATATAGAGGATTGATTGTAAACGTTGCCGTATTATCTATGTTTAGTACCTCTGATAATCCCTTTAATATCTTCAAGCTCCCCCTTTCGCTTTATCCGAGTATTCGATTTATGAAAGGAAACGTCATCAGCGAGTTCGAAATATAGAGGTTTGACTGTAAAAGTCTTCTTTGTGCTTTTGTTTGTTGGCGATCATATTAATATTTTAAAATTATATTTATCGTGTTCATGTTTGTTTCTATTTGCATGTTTTATAAAATAAACAATTTTTCAGATGAGGAACATCCTGTTTTTCCGATGTTACATGTCATTACAATCATAACTAAAAATAATATCGATATTCCAAATATTTTCTGATTTACGATTTTTAGGTACCAAAATTTGTTTTCCAGTAATTGGCGAAATTTCTTTCCATGGAAAAATTCTGTATTAAAGACTTTAGATAACTAATTGGGGTTAGGGATACGGTGTTTAACACAACTTCCAATAACATTTCAGCTATATCGTTGTTATTGGTAAAGGAAACCGGATTACCCACATAAAACTACTGACTGCTGCAAGTCACTGACAAACTTATAGCATAATGTTTTATCGATTACACCTCGCCATGAGCAGGATTCGAATTCACAACATTAGTGGTGATAGGCACTGATTGCACAGGTAGTATCAAATCAACTACCAAACGATCACAACCACGACACCATCCCATCCCCATTATCCACTTCTGGGAAAAAACTTCAGTAAGTACGCTCATAGTTAAAGAAAATTGGATAATTATTTCAACAAATAATTTACATCACTGAGTGTAGAGTGCCAATATATATTGGGAGCAGGAACTGTTAACCCTTCCGGAGAACGTGAGTTCAACCCCCGTTTTTAGTAGTGTTCGTGTTCCTCGATCTTTAGTTTTCTCTGTATTGTTTTGTACATCATTGTTTGTTCTTTTGTCGTTTGTCTTTTGGATATTAACCGGTGGTGTAATGGTTAGCGTGCTAACCTCTAAAAATGTAGAAAATCGAATGGTAAAAATAAAATAAAAATTCTAAAATTAAGTTATTTAATGCAAAATTGAAATAATCAAATGTAACAATTATTACAATGAAAATAACAATTAACAATATATAAACCAAAATAAAATAAACAAAGTAAATAACAAAAACTTAAAAGCAATCTAAAAACAGCAAAAACATAATAAACAACAATTAGAAATAAATTTAAAAAAAAGAATAAAATCACCTCATTGTATCTTGAAATATAGACGAAGATTGTCAATACAATTCATACGATACCACATGGCGATTTAACTAAACATATATCGTCTATCAATGGCGCTACTCGGTGCTTATAAATGAACACAAAGGTTATAATATATTTCCTTCACTTCTAAGCTTCTTCTTAATAGTTTGTTTTATACTGTTTTCTTGTCAAACTCGTTAACAATAGAATCGTTCCATTCTGCTCAGCTGTTAATCGTGTTTATATAGAGTATCGTTGTTCAGGTTGCTTCCCTTTAAACTGTAACAAACAGGAAAAACAGCAATGTCTTGTTCACATTCACCCATAGATATAGTTATGGATGGATAAGGTTCAGCCATTCATCATGCTTCATGCTTTGAGGTACCTATGTACTTTAACAGAAAGAAAGACAGCCAATAACAACCATTTTGGTGTTACTACAGAAAATAGTAAATGTCTGCATTTAATTTCGTCATTAAAATTGTCTGCAATATTACGGAGATAAACTCCAGTCTGTTTTGCCATGCAAACATTTTCACCATCCATCACGAATTTAGAATGCAACTGTGATGTAGTTCTTCCCCAACACATTTCTGATGAAGTCAAACTTACGGCTAATATTATTTTGAAGTGCCTGTGTGAAGTTTTCTAACCAGAGGCAAATATGATTGTGAACATTTAATTCGTAGTATATATAGTATATATATGCGACAAATTGAATCTGACCCAAGGTTATTTTTAATACTTGGATTAATCATAAAACCTTTTGTATAACTAATTGATCTCAGTTTATCTTAAATATGAGTCAGTTACTGGAAGATTACTTCTGGCTAAGTTTCAGTTTGGCTCAATAAGATGATACAGCCAGCTAAATTACGTTACCATCTGAAGAAGCTGAATATGAAAAGAATACATCCTTCATTGACTTGTTCAAGAAAATTTTGCAAATTGTAGCATCATTATTTTTGCTTTGCCATGCAATATGAAACATGAAGCAATTGTCCTTGTATCTATGCATGTATGTGTATCCACATGTCGTTGTTTTATTTAAAGTATCCTTTATCATGTATATTATAGAAATATACATATCGTATTGTATTTACAATGTCAATGAAAATATGTGAGGCGAATCTGTAGATAAATTTTTGTTTGTTTATGGTGTAGATGAAATGCATGTTGAAATTCTAGTCATAGCTTGGATATGATGGCTATCTTATCAGACAATTTAACACTCATTTATCTTCATATTCCCTAATGTATGTCTTTGCCTTGCATGGCTTATGCGTTTTTTGTTTTAGTTAGTGTGTTTTTTTGTTGTTGTAATTTAGTGTGTGTGTGTGTGTGTGTGTGTGTGTGTGTGTGCGTGCGTTTTTTTGCGATTCCCAGTGGTTCATGTTATTGGTGATAGTGTCAAATATAACTGATTCGGTACTTTTTGTACAAATGAACCTGACCCTTAGAGCTTAATACTAACAGGCTAGCGCTTTCATATATCTGGACATGTCTCTAACTATGACTTAGATTTCCATTTAATTTTGCGTTTTTTTATTGCGGTCTCTTTTGCGGTTTTCCACAGGAGTGGTTCGTCCTGTTTGCAGCATTATCGAATAGAACGGATTAAGTTTTATCCTTCCAGGAAAAACATTGCGGAGATCTAAATAATACTTAGTGGTGACATATGAGATACCGAATTAATGCATTTTTAGAAACACCCTAACACCTAATAACATATGAATATATTTAAGCAACGCTTTACTTGCCCTTCTTCAATCTGCAATTGTCGTCGTGAATCCTTCAACAACAGCAAATGCAACCCGCGCTTGAGAGCTAGTGGAGAACGTTGTTTGATTTGATTGTTAATTATTATTGTGCTTTGAATCGTTCCATTTCGATTATTGCTGTATTTTGATGCGTTGGATTGCTGTAAATAACTAAGTTGTAATGCATTGTATAACGATCATTCTTTGATATGGTGTAATGCGTTTGATTTACAATCGCATTCATTTATTTTGTATTGTGTTATAAATAAATGTTAGAGAATACCGGAATGGACAAACCAGAGAAACCTGGACTATAGGGCAAACAAACAGAAGAAAAACAAATCAAAAACACAACACAATATACATTGGACACCACAATGCGCAAACAAACACAAATAACGTTAATAAGACAGTAACTCTCCTACAAACAACTGGAGGTAACGACGAAACGAATATCGTCTTTTTTTGCGTCTATGCAGAGATCGTAATGTATGCGATCGTTATCATTAATGTTAAATGATGCCTTGGATTGCTGATCAAAAAGAGGTGGTATTCGATTGGATTGTTGGATTTGTAGGGTTCAACATCACTTTAAACAATAATTCAATCGTATACTGGTTTTATGAAGGAGACTAGAGTGCCCATAGAACACCAACACAAACCTGACGCAAATATGAAAATAAATAATTAACATGATCCATCGCAGAAATCTAAAGATGATGTACATGAACACTTTCGTCGACAAATCAATTAAAATTAAGGTTAATACTTACTTACTATAGTATATATATAATTAGTAAGGGACTTCAGATCGTGAGAACAAACTACAAGGAACTGTTGCCAGAATCAAAAGTCAGAATTGTAATTCTATGTGCAGTGTATTACTCACTAGAGTGTACGTATTATTATCTTATTTTAATATGTTCTTCTTATACAGATAATATCGTTTACTTAACAATTATAAACGAACGAAGCATAATGATAATAGATTAAATTATTAAAAGATAAGTCGTCTTAAACATAAAGAGGTGATATTCTATTGGATTATTGGATTAGTGGTGCTAAACACCACATTCAACAATATTTCACTGGTATTGGGCTGGAGGTTGTTTTTGTTTTGCTTTGGTTTTTTTGCGGTTGCCCAGTGGAGTGGTTCTGTCAAATATCACTGATTCGGTTCTTATTATACAAAGGAAACTGATGTCGAAAGCTTAATGCTAACAATTTAACGCTTTCATATATCTAGACATGTCCCTAAATATGAGTTAGATCTCCATTTGATTTTGCGGTTATTTTGATTGCATACTCTTTCGCGGTTCGTGCTGTTGGTAGCATTATCGCATATTACATGATTAGGTTTGTTGTCCCCAAGGACAAACATTGCGGAGATCTTAATACTACTTAGTGGTAAAATGTGAGATACTGAATAAATGTATTTATAGAAACACCCTCACATCTAATATCATATAAATGTATGTATAGAAACACCCTCACATCTATTATCATATAACTGTATTTATAGAAACACCCTCACATCTAATATCATATAAATGTATGTATAAAAACACCCTCACATCTAATATCATATAAATGTATTTAAATAAACGTTAGCGAACACCGAAGGGAGAATAAAAAAAAAAGGAAAATACAGAGAAACTGGCAACATTAGGTATACAAGACAGAGGGCGAAGACAAGCACAATATACAAAACACCACTCTACGTAAATAAACACAAATAAGGTAAATAAGAAATGGGTCCTCCAAAAAATTGCTCTTCTTCAAACTGCAGTTTTCGTCGCGAATCCTTCAACGACATTGAGAGCATCCCGTACTTGAAAGCTAGTCGAGAACTATTGATCATTTTTGTGTTCTAATCCGTTTGATTGACATTATTGCTGTATTTTGATGTATTGGATTGCTGATAATTACTAGTTTGTAATGCAGTGCATCACAATCATTTATCTATATGGTGTAATCTTTTTAGATTGCTGATTACAAATAGTTGGTATTTGATTGGATTGTTCGGTTTGTGGTGTTAAATACAACTTTCAACAATAATTCAATTATATCCTCGTTTTACGAAGGACCATAGAGCACAAATACACACCTGACGTAAATGCGATAATAAATAATTAACATGCAAAAAAAAAAAAAAAACCGAAGATGATGAACACTTTCGTCCAATAATCAATAAAAGTTAAGGCTAATACTTACTAAAATATAATTAGTAAGGGATTACATATCGTGAGAACAAACTACAAGGAACTGTTGCCACAATCAAAAGTCAGAACTGTAATCCTATGTGCATTGTATTACTCACTAGATTGTACATATTATTATCTTAATTTAATATGTTCTTCTTATACAGATAATATCGTTTACTTAACAATTATAAACGAAAGAAACATAAGAATAATAGATTAGATTATTAAAGGATAAATCGTCTTAAACATAAAGAGGTGATATTCTATTGGATTACTGGATTAGTGGTGTTAAACACCACATTCAACAATATTACAGTGGTATTGGGCTGGTTTTATGTGCTATTTTGCTTGGTTTTGGTTTTGGTTTTGGTTATGTTATGTTTTGCTTTGTTTTTTGTTTGGAAGAAACCAATGTACCCATAGAACAGAACAACACACCTGAGTAAAATACCTTAATGAATAATTAACATGAAAGGACATATAATACTAAGGATGGAATATGGACCAATTAAAAACCTGGGGTAAACATATGCTTAAGACTAAGCAGTTCTGTCCCGTTGATTGTCTGTGAAATTAAAGAGTTGGACTATTTTTAATAAAGTGCGATTTTCTGACACGTGTTTATTCCAATGAGCTTGAGATTAATGATACCACTTACTCTCTTAAGAAAACCCACCACAAACCAGATCTTTACGTGACAATATGCGACAAGTGCCAAATTAGCTCTATCCAAATAGTACTGTACGATGACTTTCCAATTGTAAACTTGAAATTCATTTGCAGCAACATTGCAACAACATCTGCTTACGATGTCTACTGCGACACTAGTTACTCGAGGGGTAGTGTGAATCAGATGTGAATTCTGAAGAACTCTTAAGATATTTTAGAGTACATATAATCTAGCTATATATACTCCTGCGGTAACAACTACTTTGTGCTAGGAAGGGACAGATCTTATTTTGTAAGCATCCACTCTAATTCTACCAAAAAGTTATCTGAAACTGATATCACCAACATGCTCGAGTATTTGATTGACAGCATATTTGTTATGTTTGGTGGTCGTGTTTTTCAACAGACAGTCGAAATATAAGGGTTTGACTGTAAAAGTTGTAATCCTCTTTGTTTTTATTTGTTTGTTGACGATCATATTAATATTTTTACGTCATATTAATCGTGTGCATGCTTATTTCTATTCATGGTTTATAACATAAACAATTTTGCAGTTAATTTAACTAAGGAATTTAACTAAGGAACACACTCTGCTTTTCTTTTCTACATGCCATTACAATCACAGCTAAAAATAACATCTATATACCCAAATTTTTCCTGATTTCAAACTTTTCACAAAAAAGTATGTATTAGAAATGTAGATAACTAATTTAGTGAGCACTTATGAGTATTATAATTACACTGTTTAACGCCACATTCAGCAAAATTTCACTTGTATCGTGGAGATCGGTTGTATTGGTGTAGGAAACCAGATTACCCGGAGAAAACCACATACCTACCGCAAGTCTTTATTAAAAGTGGACTGTGTCATATTTTGTCATTCCACCTACTAGAGTGTCGAGTGCTAATAACGATGTGGAGCAGGAACTGCTAACCCTGTGCATCATTGTGTGTCCTCTTGTCATTTGTCTTTTAGCCATTGTGTTGTCTGCCCATCGTCAAATATTACGGTTTCTGGTTACTATGGTATCTTCAGACTTTTCTTAATGTAATTTCAACAAAATGGAATAATTCAAAGTGTGAAATTAGAAGAAATAAAATCTATTATAAATATATTTAATGCAAAATTTCAAAATCAAATATAACAATTGTAACAATGAAATTAACAATAAGCAATATATAAACCAAAATAAGATAAATAAAATAAACTAAAAAAAAACCAACATAATATAAAGCTACAATAAACAACTGATAAATAAAAGGAATAAAATCACCCCATGGATTCTTGAAAAACAGCTGAACACTGTCAAAATAATTCATGCACACAACCCAAATACAAATGTTCTAAAAGTGATTTAGTTAAACACTTATCGTCTATCAATGGCGATTCACAATGTATATAAATGAACACAAATGATATTTCATATAACTTTCGCTTCTAACTTTCAGTTTAACTTTAAAAAAAATATATAAATTACTGTTTTCTTGCATCACACAATGTCAAACTCTTAGAAAATAGAAAACCGCAAATCTGTTAAGTTTTAATGGTATTTCATTTCTATATATTGTCATTGTCCGAGTTGCGTCCCTTTAAACGGCAACAGACAGAACACATCACTATAATGTTCCAATTCGCATTGTGCCTTTTCCTTGTGTAGAAGATTAGTTGTTGACGGCCTAATTTGTATAGTATGTTTTACTTGATTATACTAATAGTTGTGGAAGGTTGAACAATTCATCCTGTTTCATGTTTAGATATACTTATGTACTTTAACAGAAAGAAATACAACCAATAGCAGCCATTTAGGTGACATTGTGGGAAATAGTAAATGTTTGCATTTAATCTCTTCATTAAAATTGTCTGCAATATTACGAAGATAAACTCCAGTCTGTTTTGCCATACAAACATTCCCACCATCCATCACGAATTTTGAATGCAACTGGGATGTAGTTCTTCCCCAACACATTTCTGATAAAGTAGACTTTACAGCTACTACTATTTTTGAAGTTCCTGTGTGAAGTATTCTAGCCAGAGGCAACTATGATTGTGAACATTTAATCCGTAGTATATATAGTATATAATGCGACAAACTGAATCTGATCCAAGGTTATTTTTAATACTTGGATTAATCATAAATCCTTTTGTATAGCTAATTGATCTCAGTTTATCTTAAATATGAATCAGTCACTGGAAGATTACTTCTTGCTGAGTTTCAGTTTTGCTCAATAAGATGATACAGCCAGCTAAATTACGCTACCATCTTAAGAAACTGAATATGAAAGGAATACATCCTTCATTGAATTGTTCAAGAAAATTTCGTCATTATTTTTGCTTTGTCATGCAATATGAAACATGAAGCAATTATCATTGTATCTATGCATGTAAGTGTATACTTTATCCACATATCGTTTTTCTGTTATTAAATGTATTCTTTATCATGTATATTATAGAAATGCACATATCGTATTGTATTTACAATGTCAATGAAAATAGAACGTAAGGTTAACCTGCAAATATAATTCTGCGCTTTTTTGTGTAAATGACGGTGCACGTAAAGCTAGTTATACCTTGGAGAGGATAGCTATCCCAGGAGGCAATTTAACTCTGCATTTTATCTGTATTTAACTTGCATTGCTAATACGGTTTCTGTTTTCGTTAGTTTGTTTTTGTTTGGTTTTTTTATTGCTTTGTTGTTGGTTTTTTTTTTTTTTATTGTTTTGTTGTTTTTTGTTGTTGTTTGTTTGATGCTGAGTAGTTTGTGCTGTTGGAGATACTGTAAAGAAATAACTGATTCATTAACTTTTATGCAAATAATGCTGAGATCTTAATAATAACAATTTAGCGCTTTCATATATCTGTACATGTCCAGAAATATGATTTAGATTACCATTTGGTTTAGCGGTTATTGTTTACTGCCCAGCATTATCGCATATTACATGATTAGGTTTGTTGTACTCAATGACAAACATTGCAGAGATCTTAATACTACTTAGTGGTAAAATGTGAGATACTGTATAAATGTATTTATAGAAACACCCTCACATCTAATATCATATAAATGTATCTTAGGTACGCTTTCGTTAATGTTCTTTAAGCTGCATTTGTTGTCGTGAATCATTCAACAGTGAACTCGAGAGCTAGTCGATGACGTTGGTTGTTTGGATTGTTATTTATTCTTATTCTCTGATCCGTTTTATTGTTGTATTTTGATGCGTTGGCTTGCTGATAATTGCTATGTTGAGATGCATTATATTACGATCATATATTTATATGGTTTAATACGTTTGATTGCAATCACAATAATTTATCTTGTAATGTGTAATATTGCAATCACTGTGTTGTAAATAAATGTTAGAGAATACCGAAGGGGCAATTAAAAAAATGGACATTCCAGAGAAACTGTCAACATAGGACACACAAGACACAGGACAATAAATGTTAGAGAATACCGAAGGGCCAATCAAAAATGGACATTCCAGAGAAACTGGCAGCATACGGCACACAAGATGATAACAAACAAATAAAAACACAACACAATATGTGTGCTGGACAGCACTATACCCAAACAAACATAAATAACGTAAATAAGACACGAGTCGTCCTACAAACAACTGGATGTTAATACGAACCAAAAATAGATTTTATGGGTTTATGCGGAGATCATACTGCATGTGATTGCTCTCATTTATATTATGTGGTGTGCTGGATTGCTGATCAAAAAGAGGTGGTATTCGATTGGATTGTTGGATTTATGATGTTAAACACAACTTTCAACAATAATTCAATTGTAAGCTGGTTTTGAGAAGGAGACCAGAGTTCCCATAGAACACCAACACAAACCTGACGCAAAAGCCTAATAAATAATTAATAAGGCAGAATTCTAAAGATGATGTACATGAACACTTTCATCGACAAATCAATTATAATTAAGGCTAATACTTACTTACCATAGTATATATGTAATTAGTAAGGGACTTCAGATCGTGAGAACAAACTACAAGGTACTGTTGCCAGAATCAAAAGTCAGAACGGTAATCCTATGTGCAGTGTATTACTCACTAGATTGTACATATTATTATCTTAATTTAATATGTTCTACTTATACAGATAATATCGTTAACTTAAGAATTATAAACGAAAGAAGCATAATAATAATAGATTAGATTATTAAAGGATAAGTCTTCTTAAACATAAAGAGGTGATATTCTATTGGATTACTGGATTAGTGGTGTTAAACACCACATTCAACAATATTACACTGGCATTGGGCTGGTTTTTTGTTACTTTGTTTTGGATTTTTTCTTGGTTTTCTGTTTTATTTCCTTTTGTTTTGCTTTGTATGTTTGGGTTGTTTTTGGGTATGTTTTGTTGTTGTTGTTTTTTTAAGGAGAAGACCAGAGTATCCATAGAACAGCACACACCAGACGCAAATACTATAATATATATATATATATATATGTATATATATTAACATTAATAAACACAGAAGATGGAATATTGACCGATAAAAAACCTAGGGTAAACTCAGGTACTCACGGAGTCTACGCAGTTCTTGCCCAATGATTGTCTGTGAAATTAAAGGGTTAAGCTATTTTTAATAATGCGCTGTTTGATTATTTTCTGGTGCGTATTTATTCCCATGATCTTGAGATTAAGGATACCACTGATACTCTTAATAAAACCCATTACAAACCTTGATCTTTTCATCCCAGTAGGCGACAAAGTCCAATTTAGCTCGCTCAAAATAATACGACAATCGAGAAGACTTTCCAATTGTAAACTTGAGATTTATTTCTAGCTACATTGCAACAACATCTGTTTCGAGGTTTACATAACTTAATTTATACAATAATCCAGGACTTGTGGATTCTATCTGAACCCTGTTTGCATTTTCTGGATAGAAGGTTGCTGCTGACGAGCAAACTCTTACACATGTGTTACTATCAGTTTGAAGTCTTCTATAATGATAGGCTTTAATGTCGCTATCATGAAATGGCTGATCGCTACATATTGGATTTCTCAGAAGTAATCCACGGAACACTGTCTTTGTATCTTTCTGTCTCTTTTTACTTCATTTACAAAGTTTACTAAGCATTGACAATTATCCAGAGTAACACGGTCGGAGTACCTGAGTTACCTCCCTTTCAAGTTTTAAATGGGCCTGTGTTGCTCATGTTTTGATTTCTATGTTTGTTTACGTTACTTATTATGCCAACGTCGATTATTCATTATGCAATCTGCGTCAAGTGTGCTTTTACACAATTAACGTACAACAAGGGTGGGGGTTTTTAACACCACAAACCAATAATCCAATAGAATATCACCTCTAAATGTTTAAGACGACTTATCCTTTAATGATCTACTCTATTATTATTATTACTTTCGTTTACAGCTGTTAAGTAAACGTTATTATATGTATATTAATAAGAAAAGATTAGATTAAAATTGTAACATGTGCAATCTGGTGAGCAATACATCATGCACAATGCACATATGATTACCGTTCTGACTTTTGATTCTTAAATTGGCAGCAAGAGTTACTTTCAATTTGTTCTCACGATATGTATCCCTTTACCGTATGACTACAACCAAAAGTAAGAATTAGCCTTAATTACAAAAATGATTTGTCGACGGAACTGTCCACAATATCAAACACAGAAGAGTACAAAATATTAGCATTGTTGTTAGAGATCCCATTATCAGTGGAAGAAGGATTGGGATCCAAATAACGGGTCTATCCCAGCCACATTTGTGTGCCTGTCCAAGCCAGGACTTACATTTCCAACACCATATGTTATGGGTTTTTTTTTGTATTCAAATATTTGATGTGAGAGGTGATTGTTGATATTGGTGGAGTTGTTGACCATCACGATTTAAACATTCTTTTCTCTATATATCATATGATAAAATGACAAGCATAAACGACCACACTATCTGAACAGTGGACAAGAAGAGAGCTGCATTGTTTTGTTTAGTTTGGTGTGTGACAGTGTTGACATTTTCATAATAGGTGTTTGTTTATTTGTTGTCGTTATCTTTCTAGGTTATTAGATATGACTGAAAAATATTTAGTAACTTTCAAAAGTAATAATATGATTATCTTTTTGTGTGTCATGTAATATATTTGAAGATATATAACACCTTTGTAACAGTTGAGCAGGATTTTTAATCTAGATATTAGATAATATATAAATATATTTTTAAATTTCCCATAATAGATAATGGTCTATATATACATCCCCTAACAACATCTGATATAGTATAACGTTGATCTATAAATGACCCGGAAATTTTCAACTTTTTAAAATCACGTGTGTAAAACGGGTACAATGTCAATGTCAATGAGTGTATATAAAAGAACTACAGTTACCGTTTAAAAAATATTGTATATCTATCTTCCCATTATCATCTGTGGAAAATATCGCTTTGAAGGACTCAAATCACTGTGGAAAAATATCGGATAAATGGACTAAAATTACTTTGAAGTCACTTTAAAGGACTAAAATTATTTTGAAGTAACTTTAATGGACTAAAATTTTTTGAAGTCACGTTGGTGGACTAAAATTACTTTAATGGACTAAAATCGCTTTCATGGACTTATATATCACTTAATACAATGGATGAAGCTCATGAAAATGCAGCCAGACGCGTTGGACGTAACATCAGAACAATGGCGGATAATTTTAATACAAGGGAAGAAACAACACCACCATTTCGCCAACTATTGTTGTCAGTGATTTACGATACGTCTACGGTTCTGCTACAGTTCACAGCTTTCATAGCTAATTGTCTGGAATTTGTTTAACAAAATTTATGGATTAATAGCCTATTATTATACAGTGACAGACCATATTGTGAAAATTACGAGAAAACAAACACTGTTACCGCCCTCGAATCATTTCAAATTCATATAGGACATTTTTTTGCCTGCTGAAATATTACCGAGAAATATATTAACATAGGCAGACGTTATTTAGAATATTATTGCAGACGTGCATGAAACAAAATGCGATGATAAATACATTGGAATTCATATGACACATATCGTACGTTTCTTATCAGTGCAAAAGCAAAATGACAATTTGACATTAAGCTTAGGATTAGATAAACACATGTTTGTGCATGTCCCATGGATTTTCAATGTCATATATATTGGTCGCTTTTGTGTTCAGTGGGTTAAGATGAAAGGCGATTGTTTGTTTAATTGATATTGATGGAATTGAATTGTTGACTTGCATTGCTTAAACTTTTTCATAATTGTAATGCATGTCAAAACTATAACGAGAAACAATTTATTTTAACTTTGTGTTCAGTACATGAAAAAGAAACATGGATGTCAAGACGAGAGAATTTCGATAAAGTGCAATAGACATATTATTTTTGTCTTCTTTGATTTTTTTTTATTTACGATTTACATATTTTTGGCTGTTGTCAATTATCTATACATGAATGAAGACGGTTGTTATTATTTTGTGGTTATAATTTAACATGCATGATTGATTTCGTATGTCCGTTTTGTTGTCGGTGCTTTTAACATATATGATTGTAAAAGTGTGTGTGCGTGTGTATGCATGTATGTGTGCGTGTGTATGTGTGTTCTTATTGTCGTTACTATTTATGAATAGTTGGAGCCACGGGTGTTAGTTATTATGTTGTTTCTTTACATGCATGACAGAATAATAATTATATCGAACAACTAAAACTGATATATATATATATACATTAGTTTTAGTTGTTCGGTATCAACGAACCAAACTGGTCATTGAACACAATATGTTTTTTTGTGTGTGTTTTTTTTTATTTAAATAATGTAATATGAACTTTTGCTATATGTATAAACACATAGAAACACCTTAATTTTTCAGAATTCGGAATTAACAACTCAGAATTCAGATTAGCTGCAATATTAGACCATTAATTATTTTATCATGTCTCATCTTGACACAAGAGCAAACACATTTTTGGATACATTCCTCGTCAGGTGTGTTTAGCATGGAGTAAAGGTCGTTATGGCAACATCATCAGATTAAAGTATTATATAATTGATAACTGATTGCGAACGTAAAAAAAACATAATTTTGGGATTTTTTTTAAATGTTAATTTTCATTATCCTCTTTCTTGGTCATTCCATTCTTTTTTAAATAAACATTCAGTTCCTTGCTGTTTTTATAAATAAATTCTGTTTTGTATGTTAGCAATCAATCAATAATTTTTTTTTCTTACGTCTGTTCATGATGTCATACTGATATTCGCTACCTACTAAACACATGTGGAATCGCGTAACATGTGTGTATCCAAAAGGGCGGGAACTGGTCTTGGGTGCAGCAGAGAGTGACAGAAATAGTAATTGTATTGCAGTTATTCAGATTTCTCAATTTCGAATTCCGATTTCTGAAAAATGAATCATCTTTCCAGGTTTTCATATATATGTGCATTTTTACATGTACTTATTTACAAATGTTGAATATTTTTTTGTTAAACTTTTTTTTTTTTTTTTTTTTAAATAATTTTATGAATTGTTTTTTTATGTTTTATTTTTAAATAAAAAGAAGTTTTACATTATTGTATGAATATGTACAGATGTTATATATAATACAGAGGAACCATATACTTCTCATTTGAATCAAATCTGATTTAGTAAAGTGTTTGAGGATACCGAAGAGGTAAATCGAAGGACAGACAATACAAAAGAAAACAAACAAAAGGACAAACAAAAAATAATATACAAAATACTACACAAAAAAGTAAGGATCGAGCAACACGAATTCCACTTCCGGGGTTGAACTCTGGGAGGATAAAACAGGATTCGATTTTGACCACTGAAAACAATAATAAGGGGAAAATATCTTCAAATTTTCAGGTGGTTTGATCGATCTCCTTGGGTGTGTACGATATGTAACAATTAAATTTGTCCCCTTACGTTTTAGTATTAAATTATTGTTACGATACAGCTGTCCATGTGATGTTGGTTCATATAGCTTTATTTATACAGTCCCATATAATTGATATTGTAGCTCTACCACAAGGATAACATAAAATAGTTAGTCACATTCACATTAACATATCAATGCATCAGCAAAAACAGATCAATACTTAAAAATGAAAAGATAAGTTTGAAGATACAAAAAAAAGTATTGATGCCGTAGATTGAAGAAGGAGAGAAAATAGGGCCAAGCAAAAAAGGCACCAGGACAAACGGTGATCAACAAATTACTACACAGAACACTTAAGCTTCAGAAACACGAAGCCCACTAAACATCGGATGTTGCTCAAGCGCCCCGACAGGAGTTCATGCACCATTAGTGGCACCCGTCGTACTAGTCTTGTTCAAAATTCATTAAGTCTTGAAAGACGACAGAATGACAGAACTATGACTACTACAAACGGAACATATCATTTGTGATAGATGTATTCCGTAAGAAGAGTTTGAAGATACCAAAGGGGTAATCAGAAACCGTATATCGAAGAAGAACAGACAACACAATGACCAAAAGAAAAAGTACAAAAGGATAAACAACGATCGAGAAAACATACATATAACACTAAAGATCGAGTAACACGAGCCCCACTGAAAACCGGGGGTGAACTCAGGTGCTCCGGAAGGGTAAGCAGTTCCTGCTCCACTAGTGGCATCCGTCGTGTTAATCTAGTTACAAACCCGGTAATAAGTCGTGAATGAGGAAAGGATCGGGAAGTGTTTACGACAAATGGAACATATCCGTGGTCATTTGTGACACAGATATTCCATAACGGTCAACCAAATCATGGTGGCGACCGTACAATTTTCGAAGTGATGATTTCAACTTTACCAAACGGTTGATTAACAAGTAATGATAAGGGTTAGGGTCTTGGGTTTGGTGCTTAATGTCACTTTCAAGAATATTTCACTTATGTCGTGATTTTATTGGTGGAGGAAACCGGAGTACCCGGAGAAAACAACCGACCTGCCGCAAGTCACTGACACACTTCATCACATAATGTTGTATCGAGTACACCTCGCCATGAACGAGATTCGAACTCACAACTGTAGTGATGCTAAGTACTCCAAGTCATGATGGAGAACAACTTTCAAACTGACGACCTCATGGTAACTACTAGGCACCATCGTTGAGTAGCTTACTTGTTAGCAATAATCCTCTATCACGGAAATCTTGATTGAAAACACAACCTCTGGAATATGTACTCCATATACAGATTCTGCTTGAATATTGCAACATATAAATGGAATTTCACAACGGTAAAATTAAAATGATCTCTCTTGTCGTAAGGTTTCGTTCTTAACCAGCCCTCGTCGGGAGTTTCTAGGTGTATGACAAGGTATTAGGCAGAACTAGTGGCATCTGTGGTGTCCTTTGTTTCAAGTTCAATGGGTTAGATGCGATCAACGTTATTATCATTTACGAACGCAGCTCATCAATTTATCTTTATAACAGAGATTAACTCGGATGATCTCGAAGGATAAACAGTTCTCGCTCAACTAGTGGTATACATCGTGTAACTCGTTATAAATTAAGTCAAATGTCATATTCAGCCATATGTCTTAATAAAAGTAGCTAAATAGACTGGCTATAATTTATAAAAATCAATGGATGTAATATTATTAGGAGATTGGAGTTTCTAAGCCCACACAAACCCCTGAAAAGTGGTAATTATTTTAACCACTGGTGGCTACATTGGTGGATCTATGGATGAACACTTTAAGAGTTACATTGACAAAAGATAAGATAAAGAGGTTGTGCATTATAACACATACATGCTAGGAGGATCGTGACAAGCATATGCCATGGGTCCCCCATTTACGTTCCTGTTAGACGAGTTGTGTATGTATTAATCACACACAACCAATGGATACTCCTATATGATGCGTGTGCCCTGGTTTTATTTTTTTTTATCTTTATCACGGCGAAAACAAGTGAAAAAAAATGGATTTCCCTTAATATGTCAATTCCATTAGAAATATTTGAATGGTGTTGGGTCAATTAGGGCTTTTATATGTGTATGGCTTCAAGAACTTTCAAGAACTTTATTGAACAAGACTCAGACACTATGCAGTGTAAAATGAGGTACAATATTAAATACAATAGAGAAAATGACGAACTAAACAGAAACAGTATTAAGAAAACATTTTATATATTATAAATATATATATATTTTAAGTTATATAGATGATAGTTATAATAATTGTGAATTGTGACATATTTTTTATACACCTTGAAATATTAGTCATAAGTAGACTGTTGCATAATCTGAATAAACCCCCCCATCTTATAAATAACAGGTGGATTCCAATAATAATTTGGAATATGTTTTTGTCTTAATTGAACAATTCTGTTATTTGAACATGTAAATAAAATGTGATATTCATCTCCAATTTTTTTTATTACAAATTGAGCATAATCTTAATTCTTTTGCTATGTTATTCGCTCTTCCGGTGTCAGTGGGAAGTTTCAAATCTGAAGTTCTATGAGTTTGGTTATGTATACCCTGTCTTGTTTTGACAATCTAATAAGGTACTCTTCAAATTTAAAATCTGTTTTCATAACTTTATAAAATTCTCTTGCAGAGTTATCCAAATCAGAAAACCATTTTTGAATAAATTGATTACATAATCGTTGTTTATCGCTGATTTTATAGAAGAGATACATATTGGAAATTGAGATTCAAATACATAACTCAGCCCAGTATCATTAAATATACTTTGAGCAAAGGAAATCCACTTAACTTATACAGGTTTGAACTCAATTTGTTTTCATTACTAATGAGTCTATTACAGAAGGATATCATTCTGAGTTTTATCTTTATTGAAAGAGGAAAGCAACCAAGTTCCCCGTAAATCATATAATTTGGTGTTGTTTCTCTAACATGTAAGATCTTTTTACAAAATTGTAAATGATTTTAATCAAGCGAACATGTGTTTTCGAGCCCCCAAACCTCTGATCCATATAACAATATCGGTTCAACTAGACTGTCAAATAATTTCAATTGTAAATATACTGGAATAGGTTGGTTTTTGTTACGTCTATAAACAGCAAATAATGCACCTCTAGCATGGTCTATTAATTTTGACTTAGCTTTTACAAAAGATCCAAGATATGAATAATTATCTACAATTTCAATAACTTCATCGTTTAAAGTGAACACTGGTGGATTATTTTTTTATTTTCCTTTTACTAAATATAACAACTTTAGACTTTGAACAGTTTATAGATAATATGGCGGTCTAGACTTATGCTTTACAATAGTAAGACTATTTTTATTGTATTTAAACACGAGGTATTATGGGGTTTTTTTTTCTATTGGAAAAGAGTGCAAATGATCTGTTTTACATTGTTATTTAATTTTATACAATGAATTGAGTGATGAAGATTATTTCAAAAGGAATACGCCATTAATAATCACTTTTAGCCCCCAAAAAACTAATTTTACCCCGCCCCTTTTTTAATGACGTGCCTGTAGGAGGCCAGGATAGTAAGGGGTCATGTATCGATTTTATCTCTTTCCAAGATTGTCCTATTGAATTTTGGAACTGTTGCGACAGTGTGAGGTTGTTTCCGTTTCCATTTATTTTATAATTACTATGTTGTGGCTCATAGAACTAGTAGATCAGATGTGTTATTGCGATATTTAATGCTGAGGTTTATTTTATTTAGTTATTTCGTTATTTATTAAATGGTTTTTGTTTCCTCTTTACCAAACATTTTGTTTTAATCTATATTGTTTATTAATGTTTTTGTAGTTTCGTTTTTCTTACCTCGTTTTTGCATAAGGCCAATGAATAAATATTTTATATTTATTTTATTTTTTATTTTTAGCACAGAAGATGACACGTTATAGCTGAAAATGACGATAAACACAAATTCCCTTACCCATGATACATCAAATGCAATCTAAAAACCAAAAAGATATATCAAACTACTATATTACATAAGTACATAAATATATTACATATATTGCTTTATTATTTTAATAGTAACATTTTCAATGAACAAATACAAAAAATATATTTTAAGAAATGACAGATTGTGACACACATTAATCATAATAGTCACAATGCTATAATTTTTCGGATGCATTTCCTTTACAGTAAAAATCCAGAATATTAATCCAAAATGGAACTTGTACCTAGTAATATTCGTTCTAAAAATAGATAGTAAATTTCCCATTGAAAATCAATATATAAAAACGTTGATTTTCTTCCTTATACCAATAACAAGTAAAATAATAGACTAGTGCAGATCATTTAATATACAACAGATTATTAATTATTATAATGGATTTAGAACAGGAAAGAGTGGCTAAAGAAATTGGCATTTGTCTACGAAGAAATGCTGACAGTTTTAACAACAGAGAGAGAAGCAACCCAATCACAGCAACATATCTAGAGATAGTGTCAAACATAGTAGAACATACATCAAGAGTCTTATTGATGCTTACAGCTGTTGTTGCTAGGATACGTGATTTAACCTAAAACATGACTGACAATGTGGCATAATACTGCTATTCTGGAACAATAATAATAAAAGGGAGACTATCCATTTTATAAGGTGATCAGGGAATGCAACAATAAAATTGACACAAAATTGTTTTTTCTTTTACAAAAGAATAAGAACTAGGGATTTTTCTTTTAATTGGGAGGTTAAAATTGTTGCAGTATACAAGTATATCAATACGAAAGATGTTGGACCAAAGAACCGATAAAATTGATTAGAAATCGAAACTTGGAGATTAGAAGTTCGTCGATTCATGGACATAGAAATGTCATGTTTTATTTGACAAAAGATGGATTTGCTTTTCTCTGAGGATATGAGGATTATATTAAATAACAGATATAGAAATAGACCAATCATCCCAACATATTTAAAGACGATGTCTGGATTAGGAAACACGCATGGATGTTTACAGCTAATATGGCTATAATTTGTGATTTACACCTAAACGAACTGCCTTTTCTTAAAGACTAATATTAGAAGGTACATTAGACATTACATGAGGAAATCAGAAATTCACTAACTTATGGACACATAATTGCTATTACTATCCAATAATATTTCTATGAGTGGAATGGAGATTGCTACAATGCAGATGTCTAATTTAGTGCGCACGACACGTTTCTGGCATAACATTCATCAGACACACCAAAGATCGAAAGAGTAGAAAGCGAAACAACTTAGCAGTCCACTGGAGCATGAAAACCAAAAGAACACAAAGACGACAGTCAAAAGCGGCTAAGATCACCTATGCTTACAAGGATTTCAATATGCAAGAAGTGGATCAAAGTGCGCAAATAAAACAATTTGGATATCTTAAATTTTATCAAGACTAAATGTGCGGATTTTTTTTAGTGAACATTTGATACGAATGGAATCTAGAAGTGACCTCAATGGATAAAGTAACATTTGTGGAAATTAATAACATGTCGAAAGGGACTAAAGATCAAATGGATACTTTACAATAATTATACACTGAAATTCAAATTATTGGAATGATCAAGTAAATAGAATTTTATCAATTTATAAGATATCGGAGCGATTCATACAGACTATGACAAGATAAGTGACATGATGAAATGAAAACAATTGTGATGGTGTTATACACACTTTTAAGTTACCACAATTTATTTTCATACTGTTTTTTGATGATTTTTTTTTATATGTAAAGAATTCAGGTTTGATAAGTAAATAACTAGAAAATTTAAAGTTTTATATTTTGTTTAACTTGAGATAAAGCCAAATTAAATATAATGAAGTATGCCTAATTATTATTTTTATGTAATATCAAACGATTATATTATTTGAAGTTATGCTAGGTACGATCAGGTAATGGTGTTTAACGCCACTTTCAGTAATATTTCAGTTATATCGTGACGGTCAGTTTTATTGATGGAGGAATCCGGAGTACCCGGTGAAAACCACCGACCTACCACAAGTCACTGACAAATTTTATCACATAATGTTGTATCTAGTATACTTCACAATGGGCGGGGTTCGAACTCACAACATTAGTGATGATAGACTACCATACGATCACGATCCCTGTATTATGTGACGTACAAAATTAAGCAACAAACAATCAAAATAATGTAGTCTTTAAATCCTTGATGTTTGTAAATCGAAGTTATGTATCTTAAATTTAGAAGACAAACTTAAAGATACCAAAGGAATAATCAGAGCGTGTAAATCTAGTAACATGAACCCAACTAAACACCGAGGGTGAACTCTGCTACTTTTGTTTATTTTTATAGATTAACCACAGTGTTTGTGTAGTTTCTCAATTTAATTTGCATTCAAGTACCATTCGTATCCCTTCAACTGGCTTATACTACATGTATGTACAACTAAAAAGAAAGGAATCCGTGACGGATGTAATACATATAGAAGTAAATTTAATGTTCTTTGCTATAAAATTTTGCGACAGAAATAAAAAAAAAATCCATTTCTAAGTTATAAGGTCGTTCTCTAATATGATAAAACAAACGATCTGAGCAGGTTTTTCCTTGTTCTTTTATATCGGTATTGCCGTCTGAGATCCAAATATCAAGAGTGGCGGATTAGGATCCCGTTATCTAGGTTTAGCCACGCCACATATTTGTGCATGTCCCAAGCCAGGACTTGGATTTCTAAAGTCATATTACGTGGTCTTTTTTCTGTTCAATGAGTTGAGGCGCGAGGTGATTGTTCGGTTTGTTGATATTCCATCACTGATTAAATGTTTCATAAACGTCAGAGAAAACTGAACAGGCAATCAAGAATGGACAATCCAGAAAAACTGGCAACATTGGGCACACAAGACACAAAACGGAGACAAAAAAAAAACAACAAAAAAACCCACAAGACAAGATGTGATGGACACCCTTATACGAAAACAAACACAAAAAGACACGAGAACTCCTACAAAGAACTGTGTGTAAAAACGAACCGAACATCTTCTTTATGGCGGAAACCGTAATAGACATCACAACACGGAACTAAGAATGTAAATACACATAATAGGACAACACAAACAAAAACTAAAAAGATGAGCAACACGGACCTCACCAAACAACCAAGGTGAACTCAGGTACTAACTTAAACAAAATATCGTCCTTACTCATGACCTACAAATACAACAATAGAGTAACACAATATATCAAGCTTCCTTGTGTTAAAAATGGTAGAGTGGTAATCATGTTTCCTGGTTCTTAAAGGTCATCGTTACTCTATTTGTATATATTCAATTGTGTGCTACAAAAGACCCGCTTTTATCTGATTTGTGATTGTTCCAATTAAACTTAAATAGATTAAGCAGTGTTATATAACGTTATCTATTGTTTAGCAATATCTATATTTTACCGTTGTTAAAATCAGTCGTTTAACACAACACAATATGCGTTGGACACCACTATGCACAAACAAACACAAATAACGTAAATAAGACATGAACCCTTCCACAAACAACTGGAGGTAAAGACGAACCGAACAAACACAAATAACGTAAATAAGACATGAACCCTACTACAAACAACTGGAGGTAAAGACGAACCCAACATCGTTTTATATGGAAATCTTAACGGATTTCAAAACACAGAACTAAGAAAGTAAAGACACACATTAAGACAGTACAAAAAACTAAAAAGATGATCAACATGTACCCCACCAAAAAACAAAAAACAAAACAAAAACGGGGGGAGGGGGGGGGGGTGTGCACTCGGGTGCTAACTAAAACAGAATATCATTCATTTTCTGTCAATACTCATGACCTACAAAACAACAATAGAGTAACACAATATTTTAAACTTCCTTGTGTTAAAAATGGTAGCGTGGTACAAATATTTCCTGGTTCTTAAAGTTCATGGTAACTCTATTTGTATATATTCGATTGGATGTTACAAAATACACGCCTTTATCTGATTTCAATTGTACCAATTAAACTAAACATGATTAAGCAGAGTTCCATTACGTCATCTATTGTTTAACAATATCATTTTTTTTTTTACCGTTGTTCAAATGAACCGTTTAATTTATAGTTGTAAGTATTTTAAAATAGGTCTTATGCAAGCAAGTATTTTAGTTCTAATATTGGTCTGTATATCATGAATTCATATTGCTACATTAAACAAGGTTGAAAAAACAGTGTTTACTAAATGAAAATAGTTTCCATTAAAAAAGGTATTCAATATCTCATTTTGGCCAAGCAAAATTTATATGCTTAGCTAAGTTTAGCCCAAACAAATAGTTTGTCCACGGTTATAAATTTTTCTTAAGTAAATCAGTTATTATTTACTCATACTGTGGACATGAGGCTGTCTTGGTATGCCACATCCAGTTCTTTCTTTCGTTAACATATTTACTATGCCATAGTTGTCAATCGTGTTCAGGAACTGGTGCGTTGTTTGATCGTGTTTTGCTATGTTGTCAAGTTTGTACGATCCCATTAGAATAAATCTGGAAAGGCAATATAAAATCTAGCAATGTCAACATCACATTTCAAAATCAAGTGAATTTAATGTGTTACTTACAGTGTAAATAGATAAATTTAACAGTTAAAATGTGACATTTCTTATATTAAATGATGCATATTTTTTTTTTATAGGTTTAGTTTAAGGATATCTTATTTCCCAATTAAATAGACAAAATGGATCAGACACAAGTTAAACAAACTCTTTTTTTTTTTATAGGAGAAGACCAATTGCAGCAAATATTCCAAGTATTGAAATTTGGGGGCTTTTATCGCTAGAAGTTTCTTGTTCGTTTTATTTACATTATACATGTATTTACATATTTCAGCTGTATAGGAAGTTAGAGTATACATATTATAATATAGCATGGATTACATGTTCAAACCAGAAAATTTCCATACCCTTTTTTCAGTTGGTCATTATATAAACTATTTCCTAATTACACTAGCTATGATATAGATTAAAAGTGAGTCAAAATATTATTTTTAGGAAATCAATGATTTCCGGATGTTATATGTCTGGATGTTATACTCGTTGCTATTAGTCTAACGTGCATTTATTAATTGGTATGAAAATATATAATACAATTTCAGACATGAAAAAATAAACCTGCACCACAATAGTAAACAGAAAGAAATATATACATATACACACATATAATATCATGCTTTAAAATGTCATGTTCTTTGGTAGAAAAAAACCATGCCAAGATAATACGTTATTTGGACGAAAACTCAACCGGAGGTTGTATTTAATAAAAACATGACACAAACAGATGAAACCCTAAGTTACATATAATTAATTAAATATCAATCTTAAGTGTATTTTTAACACTGATACGCAATTATCAGGAACAATTGGTTCGTTTCCTGTTACACGTATAGCGGATTTGACAGAGTTCATTTGATGAATCTTGCCTCAGTTCAATATATAACTGATTTCACCAGTTATTAATAGCAATATATTTGAAACAAATATGAAACTTTACTTACTGAAGTTATCACATTTAAAATGACTAAATTCATATCTTTGTCATTTTTAAAAATTAAATATTGTGTGCTTGCCTCGAGAATGGTTTCGAGTCTCGATCCGAGATCAAACCAAAGACTATCAAATTGGTATTCCAGTTAAGCACGTTTCCCAGTTAAGCACGCGGCATTGGTAATTAAGAGGAAATACTGGTTGGCTTGGAGTCAGGATAATGTGTCCGAGTGGAGCGACATGTTTAACCGTGGACTCTTGTTTCAGTGTGCTAGCACTATGCAAATCTAGCTTAGCGTGTTGGTCTAGCAAAAGGCGAAAAACATCACTATCTTACCCAAGTGTAACTTGTTCTCGTCATGACATAAGTGAAAAATTGCTGAGTTGACACTAAGCCACAATCATTCACCCACTCTCTCAAAATCAAATATCTTGTCTATGTTGGTATTTATGTGTATCGGTATGCTATAAAAATAATAAAAATAAAAACGTAGAAATCATCTAATTTAGTGTGCATGACGGGTTTCCAGAATAACTTTCATGGGGTAAGCTCAAAGTCGAAAAGCTTGAAAGCCAAATAATTTTAAAATGTTGGTGAGCAAGTAAACCAAAGGACCTAAACAGAATAGCCATCATAGACATGCTTGTAAAAGACAACTATAATATTAAAAAAAAAGATTTTGGTTCTAGAACGACTATAATATCACAAGTATTGATAATTGTTAAGGAAAAGAATACAACATGAGCTGTCGGTTTTGTGGTCGGTTTGGTGACATCTAGATGTGAATCTTTTTAACATGCATGACAACAGCGCCATAAATACACGTACTGCATATTACTTATTTGTAATATAATCGGAATATCTCATAATCATAATTTGTTTACCGATTCTCAAATTTCATGCTAACCGTAAATTAGTGTCTTATCTCATACTGATTGATTATCAGATAAGTAAATTATAAATAAACAGTAAGTAATTGTTTAAAGTGTAACCTAATGTTTCTGACATTTAAACCTAATCTTTTCAATAATAGCATAAAAGAAACTTTAAATCGTATTCAAAGGTGTAAAAAGTGGCGCCAATGTATTATTCATAGGGGAGTTTATTGGTATTTAACACCACTTTTAGCAACAGTTCAGTCACCACCGTACACACTCACAGAAACCCACAGTTCTACTGCCAGTAACACGCAAATGTTATCACAAAAGAAAAGTTTGAAGATGTCAAAAGGATAATTAGAAGCCGTCAATTGGAGAAAGATACAATTACCAAAAGGAAAAAAAGGACAAAAGGACAAACAATTGTTGAAATAAAAGATTGAACTCCACTAAAAACTGGTGGCGATCCACAAGAGTAAGCATTTCTACTAGTAGTGGCAACTGTCATGTTACTTGTTAATAATTCGGTGATACGAAATGAAAGATGAAGAAATGACGGAGTTGTGACTATGACAAGTGGCACATATTATCCTGCAATGACAGCATTTACTAACCAATATAGCCTTCCCAATATTTTTTTTGATATTGGTCAGTTATAAATAGAATACAATTTTATATTTGGCAAACTCATCGGGGCACATTGGGGGATATTGTTTCAAATACATACACAAAATTATTTCAAATACTTTTATCATCGTTCAGTAAACGTTTATTTACAATTTAAAATTGCAGGATAAATACAATACATGTGCACTGTCGAAGCATATAGGTAAATATGTGTATTCGGCGCGAAACGTTTCTAAGCCTCATACACATATTACCTGTATGCTTCGACAGTGCACAAGTATTATTTACTCGTTTTTTTTTACCCGTGTTCATGCCATTTGAGACTCAAATGATCCGTGACGATGTTGAACGAGTACAAGCGGGAAACTCACAACCTTAAGACAAATTTTGACATGCAATGGAATTTTCTGCAGTGACAATTGCACGATCGTAATTGGAAATTTTCACATTAATAGGTAGATAAAAGAAATAAGGTGATGACTCACATTATAGAAATAAATACGTCTGTACCGGTACGTATATGGTCAAAATTATAGAAATCAATAATGGAGTTAGGGTTCAGGTTATGGTGTTTAGCAGCACTTTCAACAATATTTCAGCTATATCATGGATGTCAGCTTTATTGGTGGAGGAAACCTGAGAAAACCACCCACATGCCGTAAGTCATTAACTAATTTGATCACATAATGTTGTATCGAGTACACCTTGCCCGAGCAGCGCTATTCGAACTCATAACTTTAGTGGTGATCGACACTGATTGCATAGGTAGTTATAAATCTAACTATCATACGATCACGACCACTGTCGGAATTTGACAATCATAAATACGAAGTTATAAAAGATGCCATTTGTTATGAAAACCATATTTTGTTATTCATAAAGATTGAAAATTTTGTTCTGTTGTAACCTTTTTTATATATAGCAATATGACTACAATATACACTAATACAATTTTCAAAGTATAATTTTTGCATAAGAGCTATTTTAGAAAATTAATAAAAAAAATATTTAAATGAAACGGTTTGTTATAACAGCATTAAAACAAAATATTGTTTAACAAAAATAAATTTAATAGATTGGTCCGTTTATGCTGTTTAACGTCACTTTCAACAATATTTCAGTTGTCGTGGATGTCAGTTTTATTGGTGGAGGAAACCGGAGGACACGGAGAAAAACCACCGACCTGTAGCAATTTAATAGAGAAATACATTATACCCGATATAGATTAAACACACGAATCTTCTATATTTTTTATTGGACATTTTCCGTTTACCAGATTATTTTAGTTAAGCTATAACCTTGAAAACGTTATCTTTTGACTTAAAAAACATGGTTTATCTGGAGTCTGGCCTTGGACCATGTCAAAATTAGCTCATTCGTTTTTAGTAAATTTCAAAAGTTCGGAACTGTAAATTTCAATAATAAAATACTCTAATATCCCATGTCAATATCAGAGTACTGACAACTTTGGGAAGCTAGTCAAATATGTCATTTGTTATGGAAACCAATTTTTGCTTTATTCATAAACACTGAAAATTTTGTTCTGTTGTAAACTTTTTTATATACAGAAATATGACAACAATATACACTTATAATATTTTTAAAGTATCACATTTGCATAAGCGCTATTTTAGAAAATTAATAAAAACAATTGATTTAAATGAAACGGCTCGTTTTAACAACAATAAAAACAAAACATTGTTTAACAAAATGGTCCGTATTACAAATCTGCCTAGTCATTTTTACTTTAATTGAAATTACTACTAATCAGATAAATGTGGATCATTGGTAACATACAATTGATTATATACAAATAAAGTCACCATAATCTATATGAACCAGGAAATGTAATAACAATCATATTATATATAAATCAATGAAGCTAGCACGCCTTACAATTACATAAATGGGAAGGCTATCAGGCCAGAATGATATGCCATCCTTTGGTATGCAGTATCAGTAACTGAAAATCAACAAATATAACACAATATTGTAGATATTACCATGACAACTATTGTAAATAAATTTAATAGATTGGTCCGTTTATGGTGTTTAACGTCACTTTAACAATATTTCAGTTGTCGTGGATGTCAGTTTTATTGGTGGAGGAAACCGGAGGACACGGAGAAAAACCACCGACCTGTAGCAATTGAATAGAGAAATACATTATACCCGATATAGATTAAACACACGAATCTTCTATATTTTTATTTGGAAATTTTCCATTTGCTAGATTATTTTATAACCTTGAAAACGTTATCTTTTGACTTAAAAAAAACTATTGTTAATCATGGTTTATCTGGAATCTGGCCTTGGACCATGTCAAAATTAGCTCATTCGTTTTAGTAAATTTAAAAAAGTTTGGAACTGTAAATTTCAATAATAAAGTACTCTAATAACCCATGTCAATGTCAGAGTACTGACAACTTTGGGTAGCTAGCCCACTAATTGAGTTATCGACCAAGTGATAGTAATTCAAACTTAGACATCTAACTCAGTGAGGGGCCCGGGTGGTTCAATGAGTTAAGTCGTTGGATCTAACAATTCATACAAGCCTATCACCAATGCGGCGTGGGTTCGCGCCAAGCTTTGTAAATGACAGAAAAGGGTGCACTCGACTCGCAGCCGCAAGTGATAAAGTTTATCAGTTGCTTCCCCAGGGTCTGTGGTTCTCTCAGGATATTCCGGTTTCCTCCACTACTAAAACTTTTCGCCATGATATAGTTGAAATATTGCTGAAAGTGGCGTTAAACACCAAAATTCAAATTCATTCTAACTTAATGTTCACCAAGCATTTCTGAAATAACCATCATCAGGTACGCTTATGCAAACTATTGGGATTCCACATAAATTAATGTTATTTGGGAGAATGTAAACCAAAAGTTAAAACCACGAATTCCATATCAGATGATGTTTGTGTGGTCGTTCTAACAGTAACACGACGGGTGTCTCTAATGTAGCAGGCAATACTAACCCTTATGGAGCATCTGAGTTCAGCCTCGGCTTTTAGTCGATCTTTAGTTTTATGTGTAATGTTTGTAGATCGGTGTTTTCCTTTTGTCCTTTTTCGTTTGGCCATTGTATTGTCTGTCTCTATTTACGGCTTCTGATTACCCCTTTGATATCTGAAAACCCTTTTTTTCCCCTTCTTTTATAAACGTACGAGGTGTTCTTCTATACCATATAATGAATTACAGTTAACACTGTGTTTCAAGAATGAATTTACAATATATATTGTTGATAGGAAAAAAAGTTAACATACCATAGCAAAAACATGAACTGAAAGTCATATCATAAGATGTACTGGTCAGCGAGTAGTTCTCGCCAAGAAGCAATTCTCGCCAACTTTCCCATTTAGCGCGAACGCTCGCGAATTTTCGTCCGATTTTTTCACCATCATTAAAGGACGCCGTACCAATCCTTCGTATAAATTTTTATCAAATTCCATTGTGAAATATCGTTAAAATCTAGTAAAAACCCTACTGCACCCCACATTCTGTCATAACATCAACAGGGGGTCACGTGTGTCGGTACTCTTAAAATAGAAAAACACATGGTTTGATCATCGGGGAATCTAGTGACACCATATTTCCAATTTATTTCTACAAATCTTTTAAAAAGTGTAACACTTTGCCTTATTACTCATCCCTACAATCCAAAATACTCACGATTGCAGAATAAAAATAGATTCCATGTGAATGCAAATGGCTGTCTGCGCATGCACTGTTTACGTCATCAATTACCTTGAGCGCTAATTTATAGACGGATCCTTTATTATCACATTTAGAAACAAAAAAAGGACAAAGTATTTAAATTAATTCTAGAAAAACTGGAATTATTACTTTTCATCAAGAAAATGAAAATTATCAAGTAAACCACAGTTGAAAAGGATGTATTTTACGGAATGGGGGAGCGGCGTGGGGATGGCATGACAGCTATTAAAACAGCGATGAATAATTATCAGAGTTTTCTACAAACTAACACAAAAACCGGTAAACTTTTTAAGAAAGGGTTTTAATCTTAAAAAATGTTGTTTTTCTTTCCGTATAATGCTTTAGCTTCACCAAAAACCATATTGCTGAAAGTTGGCGAGAATTGCTTCTGTTGCGGCCATTATTTGTTAAAAAACGCAACATCGTAATAATGGATCCCCGATCAGCATGCGCACTCCTTTATGAAAATTCTTTTCGTAGGTAAATCGTTATGGGTCATGCAAAATAATAATGGGGTGAAACAAAGGTTTCTCGCCTGCTTCTTAAAAATATTGGATAAAAAACGTAAAAAATGGCGAGAACTACTCGCTGACCAGTAGGAACTATAGAATGTTTAAACAAATCTACAGGGAAATTAAAACATCATGGTCTTCTTTTCTTTCATAGGGTTAGGGTTATGGTGTTTAACACCACTTTCAACAATATTACTGTTAATAATATTATCATAGATTAAAAAAAATATGTTTGTTGTCTTAATGTATAAAACCAAGAAACTTGATTTCTTTTAATAATTGATTAAAAAACAAAAAGGTCAATATGATTTATGTATACGATTTAATCTTAAGTAATATTTGTTAAGAAAGGTAAACAATTATGGTCGACAAACCTACGAACCACAACAAATATAACCTACCCCTATGGTTAACCATAATTATCATAATCCTGACGGAGTGTTTATGGAAATCTGAATAAACAGAAAATAAAAAAATAAAGATATTCCTTCAGTTCCTGATTTCATCCTCGGTTTTTAGTCGGGTTGGTGTTGCTCGGTCTTGTCGCAATGTTGCGTAAATCATTGTTTGTCCTTTTATCCTTTTACTCTTGACCATTGTATTGTCTGTCCTTTTATCATTTTTCTCTTGACCATTGTGTTGTCTGTCCTTTTATCCTTTTTCTCTTGACCATTGTATTGTCTGTCCTTTTATCCTTTTTCTCTTGACCATTGTATTGTCTGTCCTTTTATCCTTTTTCTCTTGACCATTGT
>MJUT01003829.1:316776-327921 GCA_002080005.1 Gigantidas platifrons | reverse complement strand
AGCGTGGCTACCGACGACATTTGTATCTCCCTTGTCTAGTGTATATATGTGGATAGTCGATCTTTTTATTCACCGGGAGCAAGTCCCTGTGCCTGATGCAATGATAAACAATAATTTTTTCAGAATGTTTTAATAATGTTAAGAAAGAATATAAAAGAAAAGTTTGAAGATTCCAAAGAGGTACTTAGAAATCTTAACTCGAAACACAGACAATACAATGGCTAAAGGATACAGGACAAAAGGACAAACTGATATTTTTAAGATATTCGTTATAGGATTCAATATTCAGTATGGCATAGATATTATAATAAAAATGGCACAGTTGCATGTACAATACATAACCACTCAATGACCAGAAACAAGAAATTCTATAATATTTGTATAAAGATTTGTCTTTGTAATACTACCACATATGTATCATTAAATAAGAAAACCAAAACATCACATTAATCAGTTACTTTGAAATGAGATGTTGTGGTGTAAATTATACATTAATTTCAAAATATCATCTAATAAAACAGTAAATAAATTTATTACGCATGAAGAGTTTCTGGAATAACCTTCATCAGGTACGCTCAAAATTGAAAGGTTGGAAAGACAAATAATTCAAATGTGTTTGGGAGCAATAAAACCAAAAGATCTTAAACAGGACAAAATAGGTTATGGTTACCTATACCTGAGTGAAGAGAACCTTACAAGTTTTTTTTACATTATTTAAATTTTAATAATAAATATATATAATAAACCATATCAGTGTCGAAACAGCGGATGGTGTCATATTGGACTAAACTTATAACAGGAAAACAGTCAAAAATTTGCTCTGTTGTGTATCGTTTAATGTACCATGTATGTAATATACAGAATGCAAATTTTTCTTGGTTAAGCAGTGTAAAAACTATTTTAGATGAATGTGGTTTTTCGTATATTTGGGAAACACAAATTTTCATTAGTGAAGTCTGGTTAAAATTCAATATAAAAATGAGATTGCACCATCAGTTCCAGCAGACATGGCGAGAAACATTACACAATTGTTCTAAAACCCTAAATTATTGTATTTTTAAAGAAACGTTTATCTTTGAACAATATTTTGATATTTTAGACGAAAAAGATTTCTTAACTCTATGTAAATTTCAAAACAACTAACCATAAACTGCCAATAGAACATGGAAGATGGAATAACATACCGCGCGAAAATAGAAAATGTAATTTATGTAATTTAGAAGAAATTGGTGATGAATTCCATTATATTTTAAATTGTCCATATTTTAAGCAATATAGAGATATTTATATCAAGAAGAGATATACAAAAAGACCAAATATTATTAACTTCTTGGGGATTATGGCGTCAACAAATAGACTGAATCTGACTAATCTATGTAAATTTATACGGATCATAAATGAAAAGGTATGTCCTCCTAGCTAACTGTTTTCCTGTGTTCTAATATTGTTTATATATTGTACATATTGTATATAATTGTGTCTATGTCTTCTCTGTACCTATGTCATTTGGTGATGAGAATAAAGATATATAAAAAAAAACACTGACTACTGGGCGAATTATACTCTCGGAAATTGATAGTCCACAATCAGAGGTATAGACTCCGTGATAGTAATACAATTGAACATATTTAATGGAAGTTGTCACCTTTGTCAAGAATCAAATAGTAGAGAATGTCTAGAACAGCTGATTGATTGTCAAATACATTACAGTTTTATTGCACGTCAAACACTGGAACTATTAACATCAAACAGATAAAATATTATGTTTGTGTTCAATATGGGAAATAATTATGAATTTCTAATAACGCATTACTTTTTTATATATCTAATTGCTCTATTTGGAAACCAATAACCGACAGTTAAATATTACAACAATCATATCGATCAAAATGTACTTTGCAGTATATGGAAGCAGACTTTAAAATCTGAACTAAATATTTTGCTTAGAAGCTAATTGTAATGATACAGTTAATAAAATAAAAATCTTGACAATTCTCATATTAATTAAATTTGTTAATAGAAGAGTACAAAATAAATAATTAGCTATTAATTTTGTTTTTAAATCTTAAATACGTCTATTTATTCATGTCTACTCTACTGTATATAGCAATTCTAGCATTCTAGCATTCTTACATTGGTCTATTTTGATAATAGAATGTGATTTTTTTTTAAATTAGGAGAACTGTTTTGCGTATATTTGATATGATAAGTTTGTTTTTAATTTTTGCTATTGTAGACGGTTGTATTTCAAATCTTCTAAAATAATTACGTGTTGTTTTTCAAAAGATTGTCTTATTATCATTTGATTATCAACAATCAATTAATATATATAATAAGTTTATGATTATTTGAAACCGTACTGTGAAATGTAGAACAACAATGAAAACACTGTTTCACTACATTAGTTTGTGTACTTTAAGTCAACTTAAAATCAGTTTCAAATTGGATAGTCTTTTCTGTTCCTTTACTTCCATATTCTTTCTTAAAATAAAGATGTTGAATCATTACTGAAATGAACCAGAATGTTAATTTAAGACTTGTACCTAACATGTCATGTAAATTTGAAGGTAATGCAATACTGTATTACACATAATGGGATAATGACAGATATTCTAGACTTTAAATCTATACAGTAAATCTGATGAATTTTGCACAAGCGATATTATAAGATGCAAAAATAATAGAAAATAACCTTTTGGCTGGGTGTAAGTAAATATATTACTCTGCCATAGAAATTATTTTCACAAAGGATTACGTACTGTTATAAGATCTTTAAGTTTATATACCTATGAACCTTCTCAACTTGGTTTTAAATGTATTATATATTTTTTTGGCAATTGTCCCTATAGTGGCATATTATGACTAGGATATTAATTTATGAAGCATTCCCTTTTTGTATAAATATAGATCTTTCAAACAATTAATACTCATAACTTATATACAAGTCTTTCGATTTGGACCTACTACTTCTACCATAAATAAAGCAAAATGGCGTCCAGTACAGCTGATTCAAATTGCACGTCTATTTCACCTGTACCGAACAGACTAGGAGAGATTTATAGGAATATAGCTGATACCCATTTCAACAGGAAACGAATGTCACAGAAAAAGATTGAGGATCTTTACAGAAATAGACATCAGATATTCGCTACAATTATGTATATATTGTCCGGTCTTCGTGACTATAATTGAGGATAAGATTATAAAGGTAATGTAAATATTATTTGTATAATATTAAAGTAACAAATATATTTGCTTATCCAATTCACCGTTGTCAATCAATGAATCAAGGGGCCGTCGTCATCATGATGGTATGATAATTGGATTTACAACTACATGTGCAACCAGTGCCTATCACCACTATGGTTGTGCATTCGAATCCCGCTCATGGCGATCCGTACTCGATACAACTTTAATCTTGTCATCTTGTAATTGACTTACTGTGGTTTTCTCCGCATACTCTTGTTTCCTTCACTCAATCAATATATAATATATTCCTAACAGATTCAGTTGTTTGAATATACACTCGAACCTCGTATTCGTTATCATAAACTCGGATAAATCGTATTCATGGATTACTCGAAATCGTATTGTGATATTTCAACTCTGATAAAACAAATTCCTGATTAACTCGAACAACATATAAAAGATAGGTCTATCCAATTTCAACACAGCTTGATTCAACTGTACTTTAAATTACTATTATTGTAACCTATACTGTCAATCCTTGTCTACTATGTAAATAGCACAATATTATTTTATTGGATAGTCCTATGGAAAATATGGCGTATGTCAATTAAATTTGACTTTTTCCTTTTAATTTTTTTTAGTTTATTTGATCTTATTCTAAATCTAAGATATAAATTACATAATAAATATATTTTGATTTTATTTCAGAGCATGCAATGACAGCAATCTACTGTTCTCATATTCTGAGATGCTGGCTCCTGTTAATCAAGACGCCAGAAGACTAAATATTACAGATAGCAAGACGGCTTGTATAGCATCATTATATCTATATATACTGCAAGAAAATGAGACTTTATTTATGTGATGAAAAATCAGATGACTAAAAGCATAACGGAGAGACGATGAATGATACAATGTACTATGATGAGGCAACAACGATGTGCACAATAAATATTGTAAATAGGGATTAAAATCAACATGAGACATGAATTTGTTATCAAAATAAACTGAAAATTTGTTGAAAGAAACTAAATACTTATTATATATTATAGTTGCCATCATTAATAGGTGGACCCTTTCGTAATATTAGTTTCTTAAAATTATTGAAGACATGTATCTAATTTGAACTTCCTACTTAACTGGTTGGTATCCACGTGCACGGTTTTGTTGCTTTGTTCTGTGTTGTTTTTATGTTTGTACTATTGCTATGTTTTGTATCCGTATTTGGGTACTATGTGATCGTATTAGGAATAAGGCTACTCATTACCCCATTACTAGCACTGTTTAAAGGTCAGTTAAGTAATTAATGCATTATTGTAAAATATGCCGTGGTGTATAAGCTCGAATTAGTTTAAACAGTATTTAAAAGCAATGGATTTAATGGTCATTGACAAATGTTGGCCGGATATCATCTGTCTCGTATCTAGTTTGTTTTATTCGTTCGTATTGTCAAAGCTGAAGTTTGGTTGTCTTGGTATCCATTGGTTGAGAAAACGTACAGTATTTTTAATCATCATTGATTTTATGTGAATTCGAATCTCGCTCCGAGGTGTACTCGATACAACATTATGTGATAAAGTTGGTCAGTGACTTGCGACAGGTCGGTTGTTTTCTCTGTCTACTCGATACAACATTATGTGATAAAGTTGGTCAGTAACTTGTGACAGGTCGGTTGTTTTCTCTGTCTACTCGATACAATATTATGTGATAAAGTTGGTCAGTGACTTGCGGCAGGTCGGTGGTTTTCTCTGGGTACTCCGGTGTGCTCCACCATTAAAGCCATGCGCGGGATTCGAACGCACAAATTTTAATGGTGATAGGCACTGATTGTATAGATAGTTCTAAATCAAACTACCATACGATCACGACAACGACTGTCCTTTACCTAGCTTTATTAATATATGAACTTATGAATAATGGATATTTCATTTAATAGATAATTTTAGACTTGTCTACATGAAACGGAATAACAATGTAAACTACATCACTATTATATACTGGACCGAATGTAGAAAAGAAACTTGGTTAAATCATATTAAACTCCACAAAATGTATATTTGAACGACGAAAACATATATATATAATATTTCAATTAGTATTTACTACATTCTTTTATTAAAAGAGGATTCGTCTTGACTGTGGTCACTTTAATTTGAAGGTAGCATGCGCAATTAAATTTGGCATCAAAATACACGATTTCATCATTGTACAAAACGTAATTTGCACCATACAATTTAATGCGCGCTCTTAATTTACACCTGTTGTAAGTTATTAGAAGGTATTAACCCAATGACACAAGTACAATACAACCACAAAGCATTGTTCTACAAAAACCACACAACGATCAAAGTAATCTTCATTGATGTGTGTAATCCATTTAAATAATATCTATTTTAAAGTTACTATTATAATCTTTTAGTCATTGTCACCTGCAACAGTAAATGAGTGGGTGGGTCATTGTAAGTTAACGGCAAAAAGAGCAGTTTGTCAGCTCTATCACGGCGAATACAAGCAACATTGAATAAATGATGATGATATCCGCTTTGTACTAAACCAAAATATTTAACTAGATTGTTATAGTGCTAGCACACTGAAATGACAGTCTACGGGTAGGCATGTGGGCCTATAACAGTCTATGGGTGGTAGGCATGTGGGCCTATAACAGTCTATGGGTGGTAGGCATGTGGGCCCACCCGGATACATTATCCTGATCCCGGGCCAACCAGTATTTGCTCGTCCTCCTTAAAGTTGAGTTCTTAGCGGAGAAGCAGCAAATACCTATTTTATAATCTGTGACTTGACCCGATTGGAGCTTGAACCCACGATCTACCACACTCGGGGCTAACCATTACACCACCGATGAACCCACGATCTACCACACTCGAGGCTAACCATTACACCACCGATGAACCCACGATCTACCACACTCGAGGCTAACCATTACACCACCGATGAACCTACGATCTACCACACTCGATGCTAACCATTACACCACCGATGAACCCACGATCTACCACACTCGAGGCTAACCATTAAACCACCGATGAACCCACGATCTACCACACTCGAGGCTAACCATTACACCACCGATGAACCCACGATCTACCACACTCGAGGCTAACCATTACACCACCAATGAACCCACGATTTACCACACTCGAGGCTAACCATTACACCACCTATTAACCCACGATCTACCACACTCGAGGCTAACCATTACACCACCGATGAACCCATGATCTACCACACTCGAGGCTAACCATTACACCACCGATGAACCCACGATCTACCACACTCGAGGCTAACCATTACACCACCGATAAACCCACGATCTACCACACTCGAGGCTAACCATTACACCACCGATGAACCCACGATCTACCACACTCGAGGCTAACCATTACACCACCAATGAACCCACGATTTACCACACTCGAGGCTAGCCATTACACCACCTATTAACCCACGATCTACCACACTCGAGGCTAACCATTACACCACCGATGAACCCACGATCTACCACACTCGAGGCTAACCATTACACCACCGATGAACCCACGATCTACCACACTCGAGGCTAACCATTACACCACCGATGCGGTTTACACCTGTTACAAGAAATATAATTCAATTGCATCTTGTTTTCATATATTTAAATCAAAATCATTTTCTTTGTAATTTACGTTGAGGATGAAATTAAGGTTATTTCACATTTTCTACATCTATACAGATTAAAAATTAATACAAAACATATTAAACGACTTAAAGCATTCCTAGCAGTTCTAAACTCACAGAAATAGAAGTAAGTTATCCCCGATAACAACCATATGCATGATCGATGACTCTGTTGACTTAGTACACGCTCTTGAATTGAAAAGTGGCAAAGTTAAATTTCTCTACGTATAGAACTGTAGTTCCAGTGGCATTTTTTTTTTTAATTCAAAACAACTTCTAGTAATTTTCTTCTGTAATCAAATTAAAAAAAAAAAAATTCTGAAAAATGGAGATTCTGAGTTTGATTGAAGACAATACATATTGTTTCATATTTAATATCAAAGCAAGGAACTTTAATGTTAATTACGCATTAATTAATTCACGGAGAACATTGCGTGTTTAATCCAGATCGGGCATACAGATTTAATATGTTATTAAATATTAATAAACTACATATAAAAACATATAATGGTACCAACGTTTGCCAGCAGGGCTAAGCCGTGTTATCTAAATTTATAGTTTATTCTTTTGATCTTACCACAATAAATATTCGTTTTAATTTATCTAAAAACATAATGCAAATATAGTGTATCAAAATAAATGAGCACATAAGGGATTACTATCCGAAACAGAGGCTACATTCTTCCTTCTGAAATCTGTAGGAAAGTAACATATCCTCCGTTTAGGAGACTGATAAGAGATGGACACAAAGCAAAAATTATATGGTTTCAGCGTGTTATCTACTGTAGATACATATATTTTACGCTTGTTAAATAGGTCAGATAACCTTAGTTGATTTTTGGCTGTCCTCTTCATACCCTTTGGTTTCAAAAGATTTTAAATTATCTTGCTTTCCAATGTTGACTTCACACGTACTTGGTGCTGATGATGATTACTAGTATTCCTAAGTACTTGGTGCTGATGATGATTACTAGTATTCCTAAGTACTTGGTGCTGATGATGATTACTAGTATTCCTAAGTACTTGGTGCTGATGATGATTACTAGTATTCCTAACTCGTATCGAGAGCACTGAATTGGAAATCTACGTTTTGAATTTAAATCAATGACAATAATGCATTTTGTTAAAAACATAAGAACGGTCGTTACAACTGTTATTATGATTGTAATATGTTGGAAATAACAGAAATAAACTAGGGTAGCAGGACGGGTGTCACAAGTGGAGCTGAAATGTCTTGCCTTTTCGGAGCACCCGAGTTTATCACCCATTCATAGTAGCGTTCGCATTGCCCGATCTTTCATGTTTTGTGAAGTGTATTGTCGACCACTGTTTGTCTGTCTGTTCTTTTTCTTTTGATCATTGTAATGTCTGTCCTTCTTCAATTTACGACTTCTGGTTATTCTTTTCGTACCTTCAAATTCTCTGAGACTTCTGGTTATTCTTTTCGTACCTTCAAATTCTCTGAGTTTTCTCACCTATAATATATAGTTCTGTTTTGTTAGATCGTCCAACTGTTTTTTTTTAAATATGTTACATGATTTCTTTTTTATACAACATACAAAATAAAACTGAAATGACAAAAGTTACTAATATTCTTCACAAGGCAAATTTGTCTGCCCTTAGTATTCATTATATCATCTTCAGATAAAAACAATATATATTTATCATTATGTCCTTTTCAGTGGTACCTTTTAATGTAGATGCCGTATTCATGTTTGCCGTTGTTTGTCGGCATGACTACTACTAAGTCAACACTGCTACACAACAATGACTACTACTAAGTCAACACTGCTACACAACAATGACTACTACTAAGTCAACACTGCTACACAACAATTTGGCCTCGTAATATGACTTTGAGCGTATCGGGTTGAAGATTATTCAAGACAAGTGCCATGTATACAATTTTCGTCAAGTTAGTTTTCCGTAATATTACTTAATACAAGATATTTGTGGGAAAAAAGTTTATTGTTGAAATTTACAGTTCCTAAATATTGTAATTATGTATTAAAACTACGATCAATCACAATCAGGTGTAGGTAGCAGAGTCAATCAGGTGTAGGTAGCAGAGTCAATCAGGTGTAGGTAGCAGAGTCAATCAGGTGTAGGTAGCAGAGTCTAGCTATCCTGTGTAGGCCCTTTGGCCTACCTGCTTCGAAATACTTTTGAATTGTGTGGCATTCCAGCATACCTGGTGACAGTTGTTCCAGAAACCCAACGGGTGCACTAAGTTAGATAGGTGATTTTTTTTATTTGTGCTACGAGTACAATTATATCTGTGAATTGTATATAAAGAGTCACAAAACATATTGCTCGTTTAAGAAAAAAAAATGTTAAGTCATTTCAGAAATGAATTTGCACCAAAGTATTACCCTGACGCCTGGATGAGCAGTACCTGTTTATGTTATGTCTGAGTTCGTTTATGACACATTTTGCTTCTTAATGCTAATTGATACGTTATGTAAAAAATAGGTTGTAGACACGTTGCCGTAATAATGAACACGATGACATTAGAACGTTTTCTTTTCAACAATGAGATAAGTCTTCAAGTGCGAAAAAAAATATTTCTATAAAGAGATAAATATATCACAGCATTTAACAAAGTAAAAAAAAATTGTTTTAATTAAATTTAAAATATAAAAGAAAATAATAATAAAATAAACAACGTACCGATGCAAATACAAGTGACTTAAAGTGTACGGATATGAAGGATTAAATTACGCTTCATTATAATCTCCTTCACTGAATTTACTTTTGGCAATTGTCCCCGTCTTTGTTTATTTTGACTGTGAATACGACCTTGCGAAGTGTGCCCCTATTGACGGTATTATATTTAAATACATTCGATACAATTAAGTGTTACAACTTACACAGAAGTCGATAGAGTCGGACGTACTTCTTTAACTTCCGCTATATAACATCATAAACACATACAATGGCTTCAACAACAATGAATTTAAATCAAAGAATGAGGAGCTTGTCTGAATCAGAAGTTGCAACAATGTTATCACCGGTACCTAAACAATTAGGGCAGATTTATAGGAATATTGCTGATACCCATTTTAACGAAAGAAGAAGAGAGGAAGTGGTTGAACGACTTCCGAATGCTCAAAGATTTATGATCGTCGTACTGTATCTTTTCTCAAGACTACGGAACTCAAATTGAAGGAGCAATAAAGGTAAGACATTAACGTCCAGTCATTGTTTTATACTTCTGAAATCAGAAGTGTCTAGGAGCAATAAAGGTAAGACATTAACGTCCAGTCATTGTTTTATACTTCTGAAATCAGAAGTGTCTAGGAGCAATAAAGGTAAGACATTAACGTCCAGTCATTGTTTTATACTTCTGAAATCAGAAGTGTCTAGGAGCAATAAAGGTAAGACATTAACGTCCAGTCATTGTTTTATACTTCTGAAATCAGAAGTGTCTGACATATTTGTTTGTTAGCATTTGATAAAGAATGAAATAACAAAAATAGCATTTATCTTCATAATAGGTTTATATTTAAACGTAAAAAAGACAACGATGGTTAACCACAATTACAAGTTTATTAATAAAACAATAAACAGTCTCAGTGTTTCTTTTTTATTTGATCTTATTAGTTAATTTTTAAAATACAGAAAAGCGAGTTTCAAAAATATCCAATGATATTATATGCCTGATATTTACCATGAAACTTAATCTGTGCAGTTAATACATCAATGCATTTGTACATTCGTGTGTCCTATTCACCATCCACGTTCCTCATAATAATGAATGTTGAATGCTGTTATGAAAAGCAATTAATTGCATGTAAATGTTTACAAACCAAAGATTGTGTACAAAAGACCCAAAAAAAACAAGTAATAATTCAATAAACTAAATTTAGATTGAGAGGACATACATGTTAATGATATAAAAGATATACCACACCGCCAAAACACTTCTAAAATCTAATCGAAAAACCACAAACAGAGGCAAAATGGACATCCCCAACACAGATATACGTGACCATTCAATTTCCCCAACACATATATACGTGACCATTCATTTTCCAGGAATGGTACAGGCATTTCAATTAAAAAAATAGGGAGTTAAATTAGTGTATTGTTATTTAAATATCGTTCTTGAATCTTCTTGTATTTAATTTTGTTTGTGTAAATGATATGACAAATACATATCGAAACAGTATAATCCATTCGAATTACATGTAAATGACAAAACAGTTACAGAATTACATGTAAATGACAAAACAGTTACAGAATTACATGTAAATGACAAAACAGTTACAGAATTACATG
>MJUT01003829.1:283245-302715 GCA_002080005.1 Gigantidas platifrons | reverse complement strand
AAGAGTGAAATAACATGATGATCATCAATATAAATTGTCACTTTATATCTAAAACACATCGTGTATTAAGAGTGAAATAACATGATGATCATCAATATAAATTGTCACTTTATATCTAAATCACATCGTGTATTAAGAGCGAAATTAGATGTCCCCTTTTACATTGCACTCAATCCATTATGAATATTCAAACTATTAAACAAAAAATAAATTGCACCATGTTAAAAATTTTCAAATGTACGAACACAATAATAATAATTGCTAGCGTGCTCGCCTCGAGTGTGGTAGATCGTGGGTTCAAGCCACTGCTGGGTAGAGTCAACCCAAGGCCAGTGATATTGGTATTTGCTACCTCTTCTCAAAGAACGCGGCATTAAGAATGGTTTACACTGAATCAGGATAATGTGTCCGAGTGGAGTGACACATTGTATTCCTATAATGTGTCCGATTGGAGTGATACATTGTATTCCTATAATGTGTCCGAGTGGAGTGACACATTGTATTCCTACCTGAATTCTTCCAGTTCTTAGTGAGGTACGTATTACTCGATCTTTTCTTTTGTGTGTAGTGTTTTGTAAATCGTTGTTTGTGCTTTTGTTCTTTTTTCTTTTGGCTATTGTGTTGTCTGTCTTTATCAGATATTCGGGCTCTAAATAGCCCCTTTAGTATCTTCAAACTCTTTTTGTTTCAGTGATCTACCCCAATAAAAATGCAAGCTTAGAGTGTTTGCCTAGCGGACTTCATTATCATCTCATCGAACAGTAACACCTCATTAGGCTTTCAGGGATTTTAACTTTGAGCATACCTGATGACACTTATTCGAGAAACTCGTCGTGTTTATGTACATTTTTAAGATATATATTCGATTTGAAACTATGAAAACATCACATATCTGTATATAAATGTTAGAGAATACCGAAGGGGCCATCGAAAATGGACAATCCAGAGAAACCGGTAACATAGGGCACACAAGACGAATACAAACGAAACAAAAACTGAACACAATATACACCACTATACACAAGACACAAGACGAAGACAAACAAAACAAAAAACACTACACAATATGTGTTGGACTCCACTATACACAAGGAAACACATATAACGTAAATAAGACATGAGCGCTCCCCCAAACAATTGGAGGTAAAGAAGAACTGAATATCCCCCGTAATGCTCAAATTCCCAATAATGGCGTGGCCAGCGGGACTGTATTTGAATTGTGACAAGAAAAATCAGGAGGTTTAGCTTTAGTGAGGTCATCAATGTGGAAGTCCTGCAATACACGCGTGCGTCTGTATATATATACAGGAAACAACATAAAGATATATGATTGTTATACATTTTTGAATTATGAGTTTCGTTGTATTAATTATAATAATTATCGTCATATATTATCTTAATCTATTTCCTGAATTTAATAATTCTTCATGGATAAATCACAAGATATAACACGTGAATCAGTGTCCTAATGTTGTAATAATCAAATTTCATCATGTTAAATTCTATTAAGTAAGTTCAAAATTTTCAAATAAATATTTAAATAACACCTGTTTGACTTCTATATTTTCCCCTTTGTCATTGTAAATAGGAAGTACTTTATTTCCTCGTTATAACAACAAACGCATGTTATATCAAACCTAGATATATCTACCCTATGACATATTTATAGTACATAATGACTAGCCATTTAAAATACACTTCTATTTTCGAGAAATGTTTCTTATCAAGTATTTAAAAGAAACGAATATTAAAAAAAATAATAAAAATTAAAGGTATTTAAATTTTGGATTAATAGATAGATTTATGGTTATTTTGTCATGAACACGAAGGGGTTAAGGGGTTAGGGTGGTGGTGTTTAACGCCACTTTCAACAATATTTCAGCTATTTCGAAGAGGTCAGTTTTATTCGGTGGAGGAAACCGGAGAACACGAAAAAAAAAAACCCCACCGACCTGCCGCAAGTCACTGACAAACTTGATCAAATAATGGTGTATCGAGTACACCTCGCCTGAACGGGATTCGAACTCACAACGTTAGTGGTAATATGCACAGATCGCATAAGTAGTTAGAAACCCAACTGCCATACGATTAAGACCACGACTTTTGAAAACGTCGGTTTTATGAAGTTATCTATAAGATAAACATGGCGTGCTACTTTCGCTTTGAAAACAATAGAGGGCTCTAAATAGCACAGAACACATTTACCACATGCGCAGAAGGCATATCTAATGGACAGGGTATTTTTGCATATTTGTACTTTATGTATGTTAAATTAAAAGAATAAAAATAATAAATATACATTATAGATTATTTTTTGATCGTTATCAATCTTTATAACGTTTCTGTAGCGTTATATATTCTTGTAAATAATAGCGGAGTTTCGGGTTATAGTGGCTCTCCTGTACGGAGGCGAAATAAGATGAGAGATGACAAATGTACAATAATAAGCTTTGTCTAGGTTAACTCGAATAATTCAAGCCCTTTCCGTCTCCGATTCTCTCCGCCTTCTGAGAGTTAATATAGCGACCAGCGAGAGCGTAATATAACGAATGGGTTATTGGGGTTATGTCTAGGTACGCTTGAATACATAAAATTACAGTAATAAGCCCGGCATTCGAGAATTATTTCTTAAATCAAACATAGAACGTCATTGTTTCATTTTCATCAATTTTATTTGTTGAGTAGTAAATCGAATACCAGTAGAATATCATCGACCTGCCTGAACTCACTCTGTTGTGCACACCTCCCAAATGCGAGAATCGAACTCACAACTTTAATGATTATAGGCACTAATTGGCTGTAAATCCTGTGTATGCCCTTTGTCTTACTCACTTCAAAAGACTTTCCAATTATTTGTATTTCCATTCTTTTAACTATTAGCGTACCTGAAAAACAAGTGGTGCTCAATAACTTAGGTATCAAATGTAGATGAAAAAAACCCACCAAATTACCAAATGATTTTGATTACGATGCCCTATATAAGGTATATATACTAAGCATAGAAAATTATGAAATATACATCCTAACTAAAACACAGTTCATAAATCATGTCAGCACACCAAATATATTTTTATTTAATAAATGTCATGTCTGTAAGCCTCAGAAAAGTTTTTGGGTCACCAGATGTGCATATTTGTATTGTGTTATAAGAGATTTCAAAGTAATGATGATACATTGTCAGTCAGTTATGTAATTACAAGGTATTTGGTCAATCACGAATGGTACTTAGCACTTCATATTATGAGCACGGCATGCATAACACTTTATGTTGATAATCTGTGAAACTGTTGCGTAAATATTTGGTACAAAGAAAAATACAAAGCAATAGAAAATCTAGATAGAGAAAAAATGAGTCTTTTTTTATTTAGGAGGATAACAAACAATTATTATATAGATAGGTGTGAATTATGGGGATTTATCCGTGAAATAAATTCCGGTATTTCACATGTGAAATATCAGTTTTTTCCCGCCGGAACTACTTTTGCAAAACTATAAGTGTGGTGGTTACGTCCCTTGTTGTGCAACGGTGAATACACATACGATTGTAAACTGAAAAAAAATCCGCGAAATGTTATAGATGACTTTGGCACATAACAAATATGACGTCATTGACGTCATATGAAGACTTGCAGTTTGAAACGTAAAGATTAGACGCTATTTGGCTTCGTATACGCTTCAATTGTGATTTAATTTAACTAAAATAAGCTTTCAAGGTAAGCAATTTAATTATTTTTGTACATTGTTGTAAATATGAAAAATAGGATTTCACATTTTCAAGATGGCAGATCCTTCCAACTGAACCCTGTAGTCATTGCTCGTAGATTCACACGCGTGCAATCAAATATACAAATAAAAAAAATAATATATAAGAATTTTTTTAAAGTCTATATAATAAACAGTATAACTAAATCATACATTTTGAATATCAAAATAAGACCACTCGTGACCGAATACGCATTAACGATTAAACTCGTGGACGGAACAAGTTCCGCCCACTCGTTTAATCCTTATGCGTACTTCGGTCACTCGTGGTCTTATTTTGATATTCAAAATCTACGATTAGTTATACTATATATAATATCTATTCTATTTAAAAAATGAAGGAAATTCAGAGCTTCTCATACTTCACTGTAATGTATAAATATAATTCAAATTTCATTATTTCAATTTTAGTAAATCAAAATTAAAATTGTTCATCTAGTCTAGTAAATACTGTCTGCTGTGTCATTGCGATGATGATCTCTGACGTCATAAGCATGTGAATTATATTTCCTGGTCTTTTGCATAATCGATTTTGGAAATTTCGCAATAAGATTAAAATATTGTATTTTATAGAAATATACAATAAAATTCAGATAACAATATATACCGAAAACGGTGAACAAAATCCAAAAAATGTAACTGTAACGAAGATTGTGTTAAGTTGAAAATGCGCTTTGAAATATATAAATATGCTTGACGTATTTTTGAATAAAAGAGGTTAATGTTATGGTGGGGGAAACGGGAATACCCGGGAAAATAAACACCGACCTGCCGCAAGTCGCCGACAAACTTTATCACATAATGTTGTATCCAGTACACCTCGCCTGATCGGGATTCGAGTTCACAACTTTAGTGGTGACAGGCACTGATTGCATAGGTAGTTATAAATCCAGCTACCATACGATCACGACCACGACGGCCCCTATTTTTCAATAAAAGTTATTCAATATATATATATAACTCAAAAAAGTTAATTCTTTGTATAGATAAAAGTAAATATTTTGTCCCCTGATTGTAGCTTTTAGCAAGATTTGGCCTAATGTAGTAATACTTTGGTATATAGATATTTCGATATTGTTCAAAGAATGGGCAATCTAAAATATAGTGAAATTCATCACCGAGTTCATTTTTATTACAGTGCGTACAAATTCTATTATTTCTATTAGTATTATTCCATCTTGCAATTTCAATTGGTAATTTATGATTTCCTGTTCTAAATCTGCATAACTCAACTACATTTTGTTATCTAAAATATCAAAGTATACTTCCATGCCAAAATAATCTTTAAACAATCTGTAACAACCTGAATCTGTCAGGCAAATCATAACTATTCATATTGATATTTCAATGAGAACAAGCTATAAATATATAACAGGCATTGTGATGCTTTTCTTCCTTGTTAGATTAACAAAAGTATTTTTGGAGTGTTGGCAGACTGAATTAATGCGTACTTGTTGCCTTTGAACTAAAAAATGGAACAATGGTTTACAATATAAGAGAGCTATATTTTTACTTTACAATATTTTATAACTTTTCACATGTAATAAGTTTCGTAAAACCCGAATGAACAGCTATAAAACGAATTATGGTTATGATGGTTAACGCCACTTTTAGCAAAATATCGTGGTGGTCAGTGATATTGGTGGAGGGGAGACCGGAGTACCAGGAGAAACCCACCGACCTGCCGTGGTGGTCAGTGATATTGGTGGAGGGGAGACCGGAGTACCAGGAGAAACACACCGACCTGCCGTGGTGGTCAGTGATATTGGTGGAGGGGAGACCGGAGTACCAGGAGAAACACACCGACCTGCCGCAAGTCGCTGACAAACTTTATCACATAATGTTGTATCGAGTACACTTCGCCATAAACGGGATTCAAATTCACAACTTTAGTGGTGATAGGCACTGCATGATTGCACAGGTAGTTGTAAGTTCAAATATGTGCAATACGACCACGACGGTTCCGCTATAAAACGGACAGCGAAACAAAGACGAATACTTGATTCCATGGTAATGGGTCAGGCTTGTCATATCTATCATCAAATGAACGTAATAATAGAAATGCATGAAAAGGTTTTTTTCTGGCGATGTGTTGCTTTGGTCACCAATTTACTCAATGATCTGTATACAAATGTTACAATACATTACAGAAAGCATAGCATATGAACTGATAAATACTTCTACTTCAAATAGAACATGTAGCTATTTAAGGGAAATAAGTCTAATATATGGATTGTTAACTAGCTTTGTGTTATATCTTATTTCGCTATTGAATCTTTTAGAAATGATATTAATCCAGCACTTTATAAGAATAAAACTTCAGTAAAACAAAGCTACGTTATCTTGTTTAATGAACGGCTTGATTTTAAACGTTTAGCTGTGTTATCTGTGATTCAATCAATAACTTCCGCTTTCTATTTATATTAAAAGTTTTATTATTTGTAATGTAGATTATCATGCCATCGGAAGTTGCCAACAAATAATTACGACATGTCTTATTAGAATGGCTGGTATGCAAGATTTGTATCACGTTCTCATAGTGAATAGGTGTCGGTGTTAGGTTTGCTGCCAGAGCTTAACGATCTTAACCATTCTGCCTATTACACATCGCCTCAACCTTTGTCTAGATGATGATGTTGTCTGTTTTGGTGCCAGACAAACCTGACCGTTTATATCTTGTCTGTTTTGGTGCCAGACAAACCTGACCGTTTATATCTTTATGGTACTAGCTTCACTGACACAACAGTCCACATGTAGATATGAAGCTCCACTCACGACACATTATCCTGAATCCGACCCAACCAGTGTTTGTTCTTACTCCTGAATGCTGCATGTTCAATGGATAAATAATTATAATTGTATTGTCTTTCATTTGACCGGACCTGATATCGATCTCTCGAACTACCGAATTCGAGGCGACAGGGCGAGCACATCTTCCATGACATCACCCACGGTGCATAGCTATAACGGATTCTTTTGGATGAAACGGATTCTTTCGGAATCGCGGAACGGATCATTTCGAAGAAGTGGATGTATGTGCTCTGATTATTTCTCTGTTTTACAACTACAAATTCCCTAAATCTGTCAGGGAACGGTAAGACGGAACTTCTCAATTATCCTTTTTATCAAGTGATTTGTGCGGGGAAGTTAAAACTGTCGTTTTCGTTGACTTTTAACGAACAAACGCAAATTTTGTCCCCAACAATTCGTCGTTGAGCATGTTGTTTTCACCGATACAAAATAACTTAATGACACATCTGGTTCAAATGTCGCTTTTTAGATATAAAATTGATAATTTGAAAGTGTTAACTTACTATCGGGTGTAATTTTGCATAACTACTATTATATTTAACAAAAATGTAAATACACTTGAGAAACGGACACTTAATGATCACTGCACCGGATTCTTTAGGATGTTATTGATCAATTGAGTACAGGTGTTCTTTTCTTTTTAGAGCAATGAATTCCACACCGTACAACCGCATTGTATCATTTTGATCAACTGCCGATTGATACGATCAAAATTGGTTGTTTACAACAAGAGAAGTGGATCAGCAGGGTTAAGACATTCGATATTTTATACATTTTCTGTCGGAGTTATGAATTGATTTGTGCGTGCGTGCAAAGGATGGTTATATGTTTCTTTATGAAAACTAGAATTAAGACCAAAATCGGGAAATTGGTTTTGGGTGGTTCAACACGAATTATTACGTATAAGACAAACACAAACTTCTTTACATATTAATGTCAAAAAAGTTTCAATATTTGGATTTAAATTGAAAACTGACATTAAACATAACTCTTTTGACAGTTTTCCTTTTAACAATATTCATTGACCTTCAGGGGTGTTTTGATAGTGCAAAATTACATTGTAGGTAAATACCAATACAGTATAAACATTGGACGACGAGAGTTATTTAAATGTCATCCGAATGGAAGAACAATCAATATTATATATGTACTTTAGATACATTATTCTACTCGTTACAATATTTGAGATTCCTGCTATAAGATAAGATAAAACGATTTCTAACAGAGTTTAACACCCTATCTATACTACGTTACTGGCGATCACCTCTGAAGTACTGCTTTAGAAACGTTTTATTGAATGCTTATATTACTTTTGGTAAAAACAATATTGAATTTCAAATGACCGTTCACTCTACTGGCTTGGTATATGCGTTTCAATAAATAACATTGTGGTGTTCAACTGGTTAATATGAGCCCATGCCACTTTTACATCGAAAAAGGTGGAAAAAGAAACAAATTAAAAACAACTGCATTACCCTTTTTAAATCATAATGTTTTCCTGCATACTATTATTTACTACACATTTAGTAGGTACTTGGCTGGCTGGGAATAGCATAGAGTGCTAAGAAGTTTGACATTTAAGTTATATACTTTTCATTTCCCTATCTTCCATGGACTCTTCTTTCTCTGTACATAATATCAAGGCTGCATGCTCAGTCATATAAAATACAGCAGAAGTTAATCCTGAATGCCAAAATAAGTAAAATAATATACATTTACACAGCACCACTGTGACTACCTCCAGTTTATCTGACTCCCTCCGTCACCATAAGATTTCGGCATTGAATTTGTTACGGTCAAATATTCTATTTACATTGTGACATAGTATCAGATAATATTTTGCTGAAGTAACAGGTGCCGTCTGCCCGTGATCGTATGGTAGTTAGATTTACAAATACCTATGCAGTCGATGCCTATCCCCACTGATGTTGTGGGTTCGGATCTCACTTGGGGCGAGGAGCACAACATTATGTGATGAAGTTTGTCAGTGACTTGTGACTGGTTGATAGTTTTCTCCTGGTACTACGGTTTCCTGCACCAATAAAACTGATGTAACTGAAATATTGTTGAAAGTGGCGTTAACCACCATAAAACCATACCAAACCGAAATAACATGATGATCATCAATATAAATTGTCACTTTATATCTAAAACACATCGTGTATTAAGAGTGAAATAACATGATGATCATCAATATAAATTGTCACTTTATATCTAAAACACATCGTGTATTAAGAGCGAAATTAGATGTCCCCTTTTACATTGCACTCAATCCATTATGAATATTCAAACTATTAAACAAAAAATAAATTGCACCATGTTAAAACATTTCAAATGTACGAACACAATAATAATAATTGTTAGCGTGCTCGCCTCGAGTGTGGTAGATCGTGGGTTCAAGCCACTGCTGGGTCGAGTCAACCCAAGGCCAGTGATATTGGTATTTGCTACCTCTTCTCAAAGAACGCGGCATTAAGAATGGTTTACACTGAATCAGGATAATGATACAGTGGAGTGATACATTGTATTCCTACCTGAATTAATTCCAGTTCTTAGTGAGGTTCGTGTTACTCGATCTTTTGTTTTGTGTGTAGTGTTTTGTAAATCGTTGTTTGTGCTTTTGTTCTTTTTCTTTTGGCTATTGTGTTGTCTGTCCTTATCAGATATTCGGGTTCTAAATAGCCCCTTTAGTATCTTCAAACTCTTTTTGTTTCTGTGATCTACCAATATAAAAATGCAAGCTTAGAGTGTTGGCTTAGCGGACTTCATTATCATCTCATCGAAAAGTAACACCTCATTAGGCTTTCAGGGATTTTGATTTTGAGCACACCTCATGACACTTATTCCAGAAACGTGTAGTTCTCACTTAGGTGTTTATGTATATTTTTATGATATATATTCGATTTACAACTAAGAAAACATCACCTATCTGTATATAAACGTTAGATAATACCGAAGGGGCAATCAAAAATGGACAATCCAGAGAAATAGGCAACATAGGGTACACAAGACACATAAACGTTAGAGAATACCGAAGGGGCAATCAAAAATGGACAATCCAGAGAAATAGGCAACATAGGGCACACAAGACGAAGAAAAACAAAACAAAAACACAACACAATATGTGTTGGATATAGCTATGCGCAAATAAATACAAACAACGTAAATAAGACATACAAAAAAAGTACAAACAACTGGAGGTAAAGACGAACAGAACATCCCCGAAATACTCAAATTCTCTGTACTGACGTGTTCAGCGGGACTGTAATTTAGTGGCAAAAACAATCAGAAGGTTTAACTATGAGGTCATCAATCCGGAAGCAATGAAATACACGTCTTTATATATATTTGTATACACAGGTAGCCGCATAAAGATATATGATTGTTATACATTTTAGAATTTTGAGTTTCGTTATATTAATTATAATAACTATCGTCATGTATTATCTAAATCTATTTCCTGAATTTACTAATAAGATTTAACACGTGAGCCAGTGTCCTAATTTTGTATTAATCAAATTTCATCATGTAAAATTATATATATAAGTAAGTTCAAAATTTTCAAATCGGGTGAACGTTAAATACCACCTGTCGAGTTCTATATTTTCTCCTTTGTCATTGTAAATAGGAAATACTTTATTTCCTAGTACTTATAATAACAAACTTATGATATATATACACCCAATGACATAGTTATGATAATACATTACTAGCCATTTAAAATACATTTGATCTGTTTTGTATTTTCGAGAAATGTTTCTTATCGTGAATTTAAAAGAAACGATTTTTTTTTTAATATATAAATTAGAGGTATTTAAATTATGGATTAATGGATTGATTTATGGTGATTTTGTCTCGAAAACGACGGTTCTTTGAAGTTATTAAGATAAAATAAAAGCATAGAATGTCACTGTTTCATGGTCGTTAGTTTTATTTGTTGAGGAGTAAATCAAGGACCATGAGAATACCTGACGTCACTCTATAGTGTACGTATTGCTAAATGTGAGAATCGAACTCACAACTTTAATGATTATAGGCGCTAATTGGCTATCCTATTTATGCCCTTTATATTACTCAATTCAAAAGACATTATATAGGCGCTACTTGGCTATCCTATTGATGCCCTTTGTATTACTCAATTCAAAAGACATTATATAGGCGCTAATTGGCTATCCTATTTATGCCCTTTATATTACTCAATTCAAAAGACATTATATAGGCGCTAATTGGCTATCCTATTTATGCCCTTTGTCTTACTCACTTCAAAAGACTTTCTATAGGTACTAATTGGCTATCCTATTTATGCCCTTTGTCTTACTCACTTCAAAAGACTTTCCAATTATTTGTCTTTCCATTCTTTTAACTGTTACCGTACCTTAAAAACGGGTGGTGCTCAATAACTTAGGTATAAAATGTATATATAAAGAAAAAAAAAACCCCACTAAATTATCAAATGATTTTGATTACGATGTCCTATATTTTCTAAGTACCGAACATTATACAATATAGAACCTAACTAAAACACATAAATCATGCCAGAACACCCAATATTGTTTTTATTTAATAAATATCATGTCTGTCAGCTTCAGAAAAGTTTTTGGGTGACCAGATGTGCATATTTGCATTGTGTTATAACAGATTTCAAAGTAGTGATGATACATTCTAATATGACGTCCTTCAAACGCCAAAATATGCGTATGTTGGTATATCAGCTGATCGGCAACGTCATAATTTGTTTTGGCTGTTGTATAAAAATAAATACCGTAATAGAAATAATTCATGGGGGCTTTAATATATATTGATTTTACCACGGGTTGGCCTTTTATGTCGATATTTTACCCCTCGCTATCGCTCGTGGTAAAATATTTGGAATAAAGGGCCAACCCGTGGTAAAATCAGTATATATGCAAGCCCCCATGAATTATTTCCTAATTGTCAGTCAGTTATGTATTTAAAAGGTATTTGGTCAATCACAAATGGTACATAGCACTTCATATCATAAGCACGGCATGCACACCATTTTATGTTGATAATCTGTGAAACTATGGCGTAAATATTTGGTACAAACAAAAATACAAAGCAATAGATAGAGATACAATGAGTCTTTTTTTTATTTAGGATGATGGCAAACACACAATATTTATTTTTATTTAAAAATGCAGGAAATTTAGAGATTGAAATTCCTCTAACACGTCGTTGCTATGTATAAATATAATTCAAATTTCATCATTTCAATTTTAGTAAATCAAAATAAAAAAATTTCATCGAGTAAAGTAAATACCGTCTGCTGTGTCATGGCGATGATGTTCTCTGACGTCATAAGCATGTGAATTATATTTCCTGGTCTTTTGCATAATCGATTTTGAAAATTTAAGAAATAATTCATGGAAGCCATATGTATATATTGGGTTTACCACGGGTAGGCCCTTTATGTCACGAAGTTTTACCCCGAGCGTCAGCGAGTGGTAAAAAGCTGACATAAAGGGCCTACCCGTGGTAAAAACAATATATACATATGGCTTTCATGAATTATTTCGATTCTAATATGTAAAAATTGGTAAAATACCGTTATAAATTGTCGATGACGTCATAAATTACAATGGGTGTAGGTATATATTAATTTTACCACGGGTTTGGACTCAAAGCGTTTGAAGGACGTCATGTTAGAATTCGCAATAAGATTAAAATATTGTATTTTATAGAAATATACAATAGAAATCAAATAACAATATATACCGAAAACGGTGAACAAAATCCAAAAAATGTAACTGTAACGAAGATGGTGTTAAGTTGAAAATGCGCTATGAAATATATCAATATGCTTGACGTATTTTTGAATAAAGGAAGCTAGGGTTATGGTGGAGGAAACGGGAATACCCGGGAAAATAAACACCGACCTGCCGCAAGTCGCCGACAAACTTTATCACATAATGTTGTATCCAGTACACCTCGCCTGATCGGGATTCGAGTTCACAACTTTAGTGGTGACAGGCACTGATTGCATAGGTAGTTATAAATCCAGCTACCATACGATCACGACCACGACGGCCCTTATTTTTGAATAAAAGTTATTCAATATATATATATAACTCAAAAAAGTTAATTCTTTGTATAGATAAAAGTAAATATCTGGTCCCCTTGTAGTAGATTTTCGCAAGATTTATCCAGAATAACTCAAATACTCAATTATTGTGATATAAAATCATCGGTTCCTTCCACGTCCTCACGCAAATCAATTGTATTTATTTTCATACAATTAATTTTTAGTTTATTTTATAGTGAAAACGTAAATATCTAATTTATTGTGCGTTTCTGGAAAAAATAATTAAACTAATAAGTAATACTTGAATTACAATATTTTTTTATTAAGATTATGCGTGATAATATGAAATAGAACAACATGAATCTTTCAGTTAAATCATAATTATTCATTCTCATATTTCAATTAGAACATACTATAAATATACACATGCATTTTACTTCCTTATTTAATCAAGTATTGTTGGAGTGTTGCCAGATTATCTTAATGCGTACTTGTTGCTTTTGAACTAAAAAATGAAGCAATCGTTTACAATGTAAAAGATATATTTTTACCATATGATATTTTAGTAATATTTTAACATGTAATAAGCTTCATAAACCGTTATAAGCAACAACCCGAATGAACAGCTATAAAACGGTTCAGTGAAACTAAGACAACTACTTGACTTTGTTATAATAGGTCAGGCATGTCACATTTTACATCAACCATCAAAATATACTTTACAATATAAATATATGAAAGGGTGTGTTACCTGGGTTACTAGTAAACCCAATGTTCTGTATATAATGTTACAACAAACTAGCCTTTTTCTATTGTCCTTTGTGTGGTCTGTTCTTCGATTTACGGATTCTGATTTCTCCGTTGGTATCTTCACACTCTTGTTGCATGTTTATTTTAAATTACAAGAAGCATAGCATATGAACTCATAAATACTTCTACTCTAAATGTAGCATATAGCTATTTAGGGGCAATAACTCTAATATATGAATTGTTAACTAGTGCTAACGTTGTGGTGTATCTTATTTTCCTATTTTATCTCTTAAAAAAATATATTTATCCAGCATTTTATAGGAATAAAACATCAAGTAAAACAAAACTACGTGATCCTGTGTAATGAACGGCTTTAATTTTAACCTTCAGGCTCTGTTATCTATGATTCAATAAATCATTCCGCTTTCTATTTATTTGAAGAGCTTTTATATTATTTGTAAGGTAAATTATCATGCTGTCGGAATTTGAACCAAAAAATTATACGACATTCTTATTAGAATGGATGGTATACAAGATCTGGGTCACGTTCTCATTGTGAGTGATTAGTGTTCAAAGTGAATTTTTCAGTTTTTTTTTTATGGTAATCGGCTTGGTTTATATTGATGATCTAGCACATTATCAGCTGCTCTGTACTGACTATTACACTTAATTGGACAGGAATGGCCAGGAAGCTATAACGAACTACCCGGTAAAACCACCGGTCAGGAGTAGATGTGAGGACATCTCAACACTTGAGGTTTGTACCGGTGTTAGGTTTGTTGTCAGAGGTCAACATCCTCAATCATTCGGCCTCCTACACGTTGCATCAGCCTTTGATGAGATGATACTGTTGTCCGTTTGGTGCCAGACAAACATGTTCGTTTGGATCTTTATAGTACTAGCTTACTGAAACAAGTCAACATGTAGACATTAGGCTTCTCTGACACATTATCCTGAACCCGAGTCAAGTCAACATGTAGACATTAGGCTTCTCTGACACATTATCCTGAACCCGAGTCAAGTCAACATGTAGACATTAGGCTTCTCTGACACATTATCCTGAACCCGAGTCAAGTGAACATGTAGACATTAGGCTTCTCTGACACATTATCCTGAACCCGAGCCAACCTGTGTTTGTTCTTACTCTTTGATGCTGCTTGTTCAGGGGAGAAACAGCAAAAACGAATTGTATTGTCTTTGATTTGACCAGACCTTATATCTTAAAAAAACAACTAATGAACGTGAGGCGACAGGGCGAGCACATCTTCCATTACATCACCGAGGTAGTCACGTTGACAGAGTAATATTTATTTTTGTCTAAAACCTATAGTTGTCTGTGTCAATAAATTTATGTTTCAACTTCTAAAATTTCAAATATGTAAAAAAAAATATATATATATAGCAATCCATTAATCATACGCCTTGAATCATATTAAAATCATTTTTATCATCAGTGTAATTATAATATTTCATATGAGTAATACTCGCGCCAGCAAGATACATCTATTTGTAGCACAAGGGTAATTACCCTAAATTATTGTCATTTACGTTTGAGAAAGCAAAAATAGACGTTAAATGTACTCAGGAAAATAAAAACCAGCCCATGCCATATGTATTTTAAGTATTGAAATTCGTATTTAATTTCATTTTCTAATTTTAGAGTTTATCAGTCAAGAAATTAATAGTTTAAAGTTAAATACTGTAATGAAAACGATGAAAATTGTTAAAAATATTTTATAAGTTACATATAAATATATTTAATTGTACATATCTTGAATTTTAAGTGTCTCATAAGTCAATATACTGGCTGGGTATTGATTGATTTTATTGTATTGCATTTTTGTTTGTACATTTTGTTATGCCAATCAATACGTGACACTATAATAAATAAATTTTATTATTATTTTATTTGTATTCACATGTTTTATGGTAGTGCGGAGTCTTTTCCTCTGAAAATAAAAAAAAATAAATTTTCGTTTTTCAATTCACAAAAAAACTACCATAGCATCACGATCACGACGGCCCCATAATATGTGACGAAGTCCCAACTATGGTAGAAATAGCAAGTTTTTTTTATATACTAATGACTAAATTTTCATGCACCGGAAATGACATACCGGAAGTCAATACATGGTTAAATCTGTGCAGAAAATAGGATGCGGACGTTTCGTAACCTGGTCGTTTCGTACCTAGATCGGGACTTAAAAAACAACGGAAGATTTGGGTCTGTGTCCCCCTATTTACCCCCTCTTTTAAGAAAATCTGGATCCACCCTCGGTCTACTTTGAAAAAATATTATAGGTCCATATATCCGAGTTAATAATGTTTAAAAAAAATATTGGACTTCGTCCCAAGTTAGGTAACACCTATTATCATATTATGGGACGAAGTCCCAACTATGGTAGAAACAGCAATTTTTTTCTATATACTAATGACTAAATTTTCATGCACCGGAAATGACATACCGGAAGAAATACATTTACAGCTACATTGGGTTTCTGCAAAAAAAAAATCGATGCAATAAAAAATTGCTCTTGTAGGGGCGCGAGTATCAAAGTACTAAAAACGACATATTGTATAAATAAAATCAAGAACGGGTACAAGGATGTAGGAAAAAAAATCAAGTTGCAGCTCTCGTGAGAAGTGGAACCTGTTCAAAATATCTAGAGATGAAGCGTGAAGTAGTCCTTGACAACCATAAACAATGATGACCGACAATGTTTATAATTTTCATGATGTATAAAACTAATGACGGCTTTTCTCGTGAATAAAGCATCGCACATGAACAACAAAATGTGCAAACTAAAGCTATATAGGTACTATAAATTTATTTACTACTTCCGGTTATGAACCATGTTCGGTAGCGGATACGAAAACTGTCCGGAGTTTGTCCCCGATATATTGTTTAAAAAAATTATTGGACTTCGTCCCAAGTTAGGTAACACCTATTATCATATTATACTCTTCAATGGTTTTATTGTAATGAATAATTTTTCAATGGAAAAGTACATAATTACTTCGTATGCTGCAATTTGCATGCGGAATTTCTCAAGCGTAGTTAATAGTGTATATTACATGTGATTTGTTTTTATGAGTAGAGAGAAGAGTTTGAAGATACCAAAGGGAGGTAATCAGAATCCGTATATCGAAGAAGAACAGACAACACATTGGCCTAAAGAAAAAGGACAATTTTAGGACAAACATACACATAAAACTGAAGATCGAGTAACACAAAGTTCATAACGCATACTACATGTGCCATGTGGTTTATTTCTCATGTGTAGTTACAATGCATGTATAATAGAGTCTCATGTATAGTTCATAACATACATTGCCTTCTTTAGAAATGCCTGTACCAAGTCAGGGCCATTGCGGTTTCCCAGTTTCCCGGTTGTTGACTGCTTTTGTCTGTTTATTGATTTATGAGTTTTGACTTTCCCTTTGGAATATTGCTCTGTGTTCGGTAATTTTGTTATTACCCTTATTTTATTCATTGTAAATAGTCAAAATTTTATTGTTATAAAAGTAATTTAATTTCCTGGTTCTAGTATGACGTGATCAATGACGTATTAATTATATATTTACACTCTAATGTTGGATCTTGTTAAAAAAAGGCACTATTCTAAAATAAACAATATATGTAAAGTCCTGATTTATTTATCTGAAACAGGAGGCAATATGATTTCCTGGTACTATCATGACCTAATAAATTATCAGAGAACTTAATTAATGAGGGATCAGCCGACCGATAAAACGCCTTGCTTTTGAGAACTTTAACACTAGAAGTGCGTAACAGGACACTCGCCACCACGCCATTGATATTTGGTTTGAAGTAATTTCCCTCATAAAACAAAGGTTGATGTAAACATGCATAATTATGTAATTTACAAAGAAGAGTTTGAAGAAACCAAAGATGTAATCAGAATCCGTAAATCGAAGAAGGACAGACAACACAATGGACAGAAGAAAAAGGACAGACAACACAATGGACAGAAGAAAAAGGACAGACAACACAATGGCGAGAAGAAAAAGGACAAAAGGACAAACAGCGATCTACAAAGTACTAGTACTTCACATAAAGCTAAAGATCGAGTGACACGAACCTCACTAAAAGCATGAAAGGACATTTCCCTATATAATATGATACATCTTAGACCTTGGTATTGTTCTTGTTTGTAAAGGTTTAATTTAATATACTAATTACTAAGCATGAATGACAAGTGTTGATGACTTAATATCTTAATCAAGTTTAAATCTCTGTTAATATTACACATCGATACAAAGAACAATTGAAAATAAATTGGATTAATTCCAGAATACAATCGAGAATAAATCAAAACATTAGTCAATGATTGACCTTATAACCGGATGATAATTAGCGTGTGATTGTTTTGTTGACACTAAAATGTTTTTTTTTATCACTTTGTAATCTATGGTAGATACAAGATATCAAAATGTGTTGGTTTTTTTTTTACATTGCAAATTTTCATTTGAAAATATTACCTTGTAATAATCTATGGTAGATATAAAGGCTTTAGTACTGTTCTTTTTTTAATTTTACACGTGCGAAATTAATTAAAATTTGTATCGGATGTTTAAAGCTTTATTTTAATATACTTATTCAATGATGTACAGGGACCTTTCTGGTCGTGATAATATGGTAGTTGGATTTTCAACTACATGTCCAATCAGTGCCGATCACCACTAAAGTTGTGAGTTCGAATCCGGTTCATGGCGAGGTGTACTCAATACACCAGCATGGGTCGGTAGTTTTCTTTGGGTACTTCAGTTTCCCCCATCAATAAAACAGAGCCCCCACGATATAACTGAAATATTGTTGAAAGTGGCGTTAAACACTATAAGCCAACCAATCCAGCCAATCAATAATGTACATATTAATGAAGTTGTATGTATTCTGTATCCTATGAATTTTTTTTATTAAAGTGGCAGATAGTGTTGCTTTTTCGGTAATTTTTCCCATAGATCCATTCTTTATCACAATGCAATATTTTGGTGAGATAACAATGAAGATCAGACTATACTATACGAGAGTTGTTTAATATATAATATCACAGACGAATACCAAGTTACAATCACCTGTCATAATAACTCTCTTGGGGCCGCCGTGGTCGTGATCGTAAGGTAGATTGATTTACAAATTCCTGTGCAATCAGTGATTATAACAATTAAAGTTGTAATTTTGAATCCCGCTTATGGTGCGATGTACTTGATACAACATGTGATAAAGTTTGTCAGTGACTTGCAGTAGGTCGGTAGTTTCATCTGGGTACTCCGATTTTCTCCACCAATAAACCTGACCGCCACGATATAACTGAAATATTGTTGAAAGTGGTGTTAAGCACCATATAATACTAACCATAACCCTTTATGAATTAGAAAGTTCAAGCCATCCTACTTCATAAACACAAGGCGAGTTTCCAACACTTGTTCTCTATTTACCAGGTGTAAATTGCACAATAGTTAAGTAATTCATACTGATAAACGAATATACAAATATGACATTCAGCTAATCAACTTGGGTAAATATCACTAACCTTCGTTATTGTGTATATTATACCAGCTGTGCATGACTTTTTATATTAAGTAAAGAAAGTTTAAACAGTGATGGTCAACAATTCTAGCAATAAAAACACAACGAACAATCACCTCTCACTACAAATCATTGAACATGAAAAGACCACGATATTTGAGATTGGCATGGAACATGCTCACATATGTGACGGGGTTAAACACGTTTAGAGGGATCGCAATCCTCTCTTAATATTTGAATACAGATATAAAAAAAGATAAACAAAAACAAAAACAAAAAACAAAACAAAAAACTGCACAGATTCGTATAAATGCTTGTTTAAAGTGAGAGTATCTGTAATATTGTGAGATTTTCTTTGTTTAAAGTGAGAGTATCTGTAATATTGTGAGATTTTCTTTGTTTAAAGTGAGAGTATCTGTAATATTGTGAGATTTTCTTTGTTTAAAGTGAGAGTATCTGTAATATCGTGAGATTTTCTTTGTTTAAAGTGAGAGTATCTGTAATATTGTGAGATTTTCTTTGTTTAAAGTGAGAGTATCTGTAATATTGTGAG
>MJUT01003829.1:263990-282070 GCA_002080005.1 Gigantidas platifrons | reverse complement strand
TGGTAAGATCGTGTTTATTGTAATAAATATCAATACTGGTGACATCATATGTATGAAGTGGTAAGATCGTGTTTATTGTAATAAATATTAATACTGGTGACATCATATGTATGAAGTGGTAAGAACGTGTTTATTGTAATAAATATTAATACTGGTGACATCATATGTATGAAGTGGTAAGAACGTGTTTATTGTAATAAATATCAATACTGGTGACATCATATGTATGAAGTGGTAAGAACGTGTTTATTGTAATAAATATCAAAACTGTATAAACACCGGTGTTATAAAGAACGCTCGTATCTTGAACTTTATACATAATATATTTAATCTTCATGACACAGAGGCTGTCATATATATAATATAGATCAATTAAAGAGAGCCGATGGCCTCAAAAATTGTTAAATAGTGCACAAGGCTATCGTTAGGAACAATAATTAACTTTAAGCCAAAACATAATTGTCACTGCCATCTTTCGTCATCTGTACGCAAGTGACAGAATACTTTTAAAGAGGGTTTTGATATCTTCCCAAAAAGAAGGTGTTGGCGTTGTAAAAAGTCTGAATACAAACGACAAACTCGAGAGTAACGCATGAACTGTGAAATATAAACTCCATTAGCGGGAACAGTTGGTTTATTACTATCAAGTGATGGTAAGTTCATAATGGCAAAATTGAAGACGTCTCGTTTGTCATGGTCCCTGACACCTGACAACTCTAGCATTCCGATGGCTGCATTTTCTGTGTAGTTACTTTTGTTTCGTGCTTCACAAAATAAGTTCATTCATGACCTAAATCAACAAACTTGTAACGTTGCTTATTGTCAAATTGTCGTGAGGAATGGTAGTGTAAAGTGTCAAATGTTTGAATATATGAAATTTTCGAGAGAAAAAACAAGAATAACAAATTATTCAGAAAGTCTTCAAAGTTTTCCAGTATCCACATTTGATTAATGCTACTACGTGAATAGACTTTCTCATAGTATGTTTGTAGTCCCTCCTCTTTGACTGCAGTCAAAATTGTTGTCAAAATAGTTACAAATAGTTGATCAAGTAGAAGAACCGAAAATATATCTTTCTATATATATATCTGGATTCTTGTTTTAGAATTAAATATAAAGTAGGTAAGTCATCATCGTCCTCATTAATCAGACTATTCATTGATGACAGGAATTACTTATGATATGCCCAAATTTCTTTTTTTTGTCAAAAATAGATTTTTGTAAGTAGGCTTAACAGAGTTCTGGGAAATGTCAAGTTATTTTACTATACACCCATAGTAATAATTTGTACAATAAACCCAATATTATTAGAAGCCTTTTCTACAGGTACAACAACATATTTGGCATGAAGAGAAGACAAACACTGGTTTGCTTTTTTATCTTTGAATAATGATGAAAATGATAACAAACGTGCTCTGAAACTATTCGGCATTGATGTCAAAATATCGGAATCACTTAAACAAATCTGTATAATAATTAGAGCCTTAGCATACCGTAGTTGTTTATAATGTTGTTCTAAGTAACCATTGTATAATAATATACCAAAGTTTAAGACATATGGCAACAACTCCATAATATTTGGCAGCCTTAATTTAAGACAAATGGCAAGAACCCGAAACAATTAGTGGCCTTATTTTTAGATAATCACGTATAAAGTGTCAAAAAATAGACAGACCAGGTATAATACCATATATATAAAAAGAAAAACTTTAGCCTTTAGTTTTTATTCCTAAATCAAATGTATATTATAATATAAGTATGGATGAATATCAAAGACATAGAAACATTCGAGTTGGGATTCGTATTCGGACTATTGGTGATTGGATAGACCAGGATAGATGTACAATACCTGTATTGCTGACAATATGGTACCGGTTCATAAAAGATAAGTCGAGGCGAATGTTTTTATTTCTGACAGTTTTGGGGAACATCTATGGATGTATTTGAAGATATATCTGTACAAGGTAAATTACCATGGAAACAAAAAATGGTGTTCCTCCAAGACTACGTACTAAATTTACTTTTAAAATGATTTTATGCAGAAAAAAAGAAAAAAGGGAGTGTTTCTGTCACGACTATGTTTTAAAGAAACATGTCGTATTGTAGTAAAGAAGACGTATTATACATGAAGAAGGAGAGATCATTTTAAAAAATACATACGACAAACGTTAGGCTTGTAGATGATTGAAGAAAAAAATCGTTTCAGGTAAAAACAGAGATATGCCTTTCTCTTGTCATAACATGGAAAACGGGGTCGAATATAGAACCTATTTCACATGAAAATAGAAACATACGTTACTATTGTCAAATATGTCGAATGCGAGAAGAAACTACATTTGTATTTCGTATAAAGACAGAAACATACGTTACTATTGTTAAAGATGACAAAATCGAAATGGAAATATTTCATCTAACTAAGAAGGAGAATGTAATTATACTTGTCTTATATGGCGAAGGGAAGAGGACAGCATTGTACATTGTATTTAAAGCAAACGTGAGACTTGTTAAATGACGAATGCCAACAGAAACCATTACACCATTGTGAATGAGAAAGGCGATATAGTGTGCTTATGTTGAACACTGTAAATAAAGATAATTCATTAAAAGCATTAAATAAGAGATATAAATGCTGCAAATAATAAATTATTTTTGTCTGAAATATTAGTAAAACAAAGTTATGAAATATATTTCTTTTTCGTATGCAAGGTTCTTTTTCATTTTTATCATTGTGTGGTCGATATACACAACTTTCAACAATATTTCAGTTATATCGTGGTGGCCAGTTTCATTGGTGGACAAAGCCACCAACCTCTCGTATATCACTGACGCACTCTATCACATAATGTTGGATCGATTACACCTCGTCATGAGCGGAATTCGAAATCACAAGTTTAGTGATGATAGGCATGGATTGCACAGGTAGTCGTAAATCCAACTACCACACAATCACTACCACAGCTCCCCCCTATGCAATGTAGAGAATGTGATTGACAACCATCGTCACATAAAGTTGTATCGAATACACTTGGACATGTAAATTGTTGTCGTGATAGACACTGATTGCATATCATGGAATATCTAAATAGCCTATTGGGAAACTACTCCTGGTGTATTTTAGCAACAAGTATTCAAACATATTGTAATTTTTAACTGTGCAGAGTAAAACGACAAACTGTGATATAAATCGAAAGAATACGAACTTTATTAAATATTGAGAAATGTACTCTAAAAACAGAACTTATAAAACTATAAATATAAGCAACACGAATCCCACTAAAAAAACAAACAAACAAACAAGAGTGGAAATGTCTCAGAAAAAAGGATGCTTAGAGATACATACACAACTGACACATCGAATTGCCTTCGATCTGATAGAAACGTTGTGTATTTAAAAGATAAAAAAAAACTTTAATGTACTAACCCGAACAATTAAGTGTCCTTGATTTAGTTCAAAGGTCACTTTCTGTTGATACAAGACCATTTAAAAATAAATCCGAATCATTTTATACTAGGGAAAAAAATGAAAATGAGTAAAAATAGATCGATCCCACTGCTTTCATTGTAATACAATGTAGTACAATTGTTCCTGTTAAACACAATTATATGTGCTCTTGAAAATTTACCATTATGTTATGGAAAAGGTATAATCCGAAAATTATTAATAGATTCTTACGATATGTTATTCCAGGTTACTTTTAAATTTTATTTCAAATTTGTACAACATACAAATCTTCCTTACTATGATATACTTACTTACTTATATCAAGTGGGTGAGGGAGATTGTATTGTACAAAATTACAATGTACAAAGGGTTACAATGTTAAAAGTTCCAATTGGAAACACGTTCGCTTTATCCAAGCTACAAGTTGTCTCAAATTTATCCCAAAAATGGTTGTAAATATTCTGCAGTGTCGTTTCCGAATTTAGTTCACGATTTTTCTTAATACTTAACACAGGTGTAAGCATACTTCCTTCAATGATTTTTTTAATGAAAACAAATTACCCTAAAACAGTTTCATGGAAACAATTTTTTTTTTGGACATGAAAACTGTACCAGAATATCTCGGTGAAAACTACAGGGTTAGATTATTACTTATTGGGTACAGCTATTTAGTTTTTAGGGGGGATGGCTACAGGGTTAGATTATTACTTATTGGGTACAGCTATTTAACTACAGGGTTAGATTATTACTTATTGGGTACATCTATTTAACTACAGGGTTAGATTATTACTTATTGGGTACATCTATTTAACTACAGGGTTAGATTATTACTTATTGGGTACATCTATTTAGTTTTTAGGGGGAATGGGGTGGTATTATTTTTTTTTTGTCGACAAATTTTATAGACAAAAAAATTGAGAAGAAAGATATAAAGAATCTTATTTAAACTATGTTAAATTTCAATTAATGTTGATATTTATAAATAGATCACACACCATAATAGATTATATTAGATTAAGCAGACACGGAAGATGAGATATATGTGGCGCTAAGATATCAATTTTAAAAAGTATGTATTGTTCTATGTTACTATTAATAGATTATATTTGCTCCAAATTCATTTAGTTGATACAGTAATCATTTGGTGATTAATAGAAAAAGCGTAAGCACCAAAGCATAACGACACGTGGCAATGACTGTGATACAACATATAGTGGCCTTATTTATAAATATTAATTTCTAAAGTTTCAAATATAGCCAAACCAGAATCGCCAGAATTTGGTAATATATAAAGCGATCACTTGTGTTATCTGCACGTACAGAATATTTAGTGAAAATACATGATTATTGTTTTACTAGAATCATGGACGAACATTGCAAACACAACAGCATTCAAATTGGGATCGGTCTACGTAAAATTGGAGACGGGCTAGACAAGGATGGAATTAGAATACCAGAAATGATGACAATTGTATCGAAGTTTGTTAAAGACACATTGAAATCAGTGTTATTCGTGGTAGGAGTTTGGGGGAACATATGTGAATATATATGACACACGACAGACACAGAGGTGTAGAACAGAAATGTGAGCTGAAATTATTTAACATGAATAAAGAGACAATGAAAAATAATCCAGCCACATGTTTGTACCAGTTCTATGCGAAGAATCAAGATTTCCGACGCAATATTTCGTAGTATTATTTGAATGGTTTGAGGTGAGAGATTGGTTTTGTTGATATTGATGGAATAGTTGACCACTGTTTAAAAGTTCTTTTCGTAATAAAATATCAGGAAAGCCATCATTGTGCGAAATTGTAATTTATCAAAAACAACTCCACATCTTTTCAATTATTTATCTCAAAATTTTGAAATCTGGAATCTAATATATAGTTTAGTTTCATGTTTAAAGTTTATACTTGAAAATTAATATGGAATATAGAGGAATTAAAGAGGAATGGTACTACTAGGCCACGATATAGATGAAATAATGCTAACGTTGACGTTAAACACCAATCAATCAATCAATCAATCAATCAATCAATCAATCATAATAATATATTTATCAACTAAATTTTGCTTTTATTAAATTTATTTGTTGATACAATTTATATGCATACTAAGCTTAAACACCGAAATGCACAAGGAGGAAAAATGATATTTGGCTTAGTTACTAAAATTCTGTATACCATGAGGGAGAGTTTAAATCCACACTTTTTTGGGGATTTGGAAAGGTTATTTTAAAAATGAGCATTTTCATTTTCTACGATTACTAATTATCGCTTTAACTTCGTTTCAGAAAATGGTAATATATACACAAATGGTACCAGTACAGTACACATATTCAAATTCTGGACAGAATCACATATGTAACCACAAACTCCCTTGCCGTTCCATCTCCGATCCGCACACTACTCTCCACTAGTACTGTATCCAGCGGAAGAATCATATTTGGAAGCAGATACGAAAACTCTTCCAGAGTTTCATGTAACAATATATCCAAGAAAAAATTATCAGACAACAATAACAGGACAATAATTTTAATAATATATGTTTATCATTAGACAGTCATCTGAATATTCTATTTTTGTCATTATCTATGTCATATTTATCTAAAGCATAATATATTGTATTATTAGACTTCGTGTAAGTTTCTGTAGTGATATTTGGTACTGTAATATATTGGCATATTACCTGGACAATTAGACACTCAGTATAATAATGATATTAATGTGGTCTTTTCCAGGTAATATGCCAAAATATTACCCAGGTCTGAGAGACATATTACCCTCCCCTTCGGGAACTGTTTTGACGTTGTGGTATTTTTAGCTTTTCAATGGTTTTTTTTTAATTTATTTTATTATCTCACAAGTCCATATGGAATTACAAAACTTAAAGGTAAACGCCTTTTTAGATCGGACCATTATATTCCATGACTGCCATTAAATAGTCAAGCTATGGTTTGATTCTTAGGTGTTTATTATCATAGGTAGCAATACATGTATCATTATCTCCTTAGACTTGTGTATCTGTGTTCGTGTTGTCATTATTTCCCATTCTGTGATACAAGTTTGTCAGTGAATTGTGGCAGATTGGATGGTTTTCTCCGAGCAGCTCTGGCCTCGCCCACCAATATTACTGACAACTACGATATAGCTTATTGTTGAAACTGGTGTTTAGGAAGCCATATGGATATTACCGATAAAATGATTTATTGTTGAAACTAATGATTATTTTTAATCCTTAATCGGTCTTTTGACATCGGAAAATCACTGACTTTAAAATAGCAACGCAAACAGATTATTGTAATAATATCACTGTCTTAAAATCAGGGCAACAAAAGTGCAAATACCAAATAAATAAACTAACCAGGATTAAAAAGATAATAGATTAGTAAAAAGGTCTTCTTTACCTCCAGTTGTCTTATTTACGTTATTTGTGTTTGTTTGCGCATAGCAAGTTCCAACACATATTGTTTTGTGTCTTTGTTTTGTTTTCTTCGTCTTCTGTACCCTATGTTGCCAGTTTCTCTGGATTGTCAATTTTTTATTGCCCCTTCTGTATTCTCTATTACTTATTTCCAATTGGCGGAAATGGTGTAGATTAACTCGAAATTTAACTGTCCAATGAATAGGTGTCAGCTATACAAGATCATTTTTCATGTTAGTGGTACTTCTGTTTTCTAAGTTTTAAAACATAATGGAACACCAGCAAGGTTAGATCCCCCTTTGGTTACGAAACTAGTTTTAATGTGATAATGATAGTGTGCAACATAGAAACCGCAAATAATTAAGCTGTTTCAGAAGCAAAAGCATAATTATTATAAAATTGTTCTACGTTTATGTATATTTCATGTAATACAGATATCCAATTTCGCGTGCACGACGCGTTTTTTTAAATACCCTTCATCAGATACCATTCACAATCTCAAACCATAATAATTATTGACGACTCGTACCCAATTTATTACACCCGTCGTCTTTAAAACATATTCCACACAATCAGTTAACAAAACAGAGATTTGCAACTGCACACGGGAAACAAGACAGAAATAAGTTTGAAATACTAGGATTCCGTTTGTATCAATAAATTTACAGTCCTCATATAGGTTGTTTTCCTGGATAAGACGAAGTAAGGATATGATCCGTTTTTAGTATTTGATTTTGTACTAAAGTAGTAGGTCCCTATGACTTATAAATGACAAAACTCATCTGTACTATTCTTAGTAACATAGGTAATATTTGCAAACTAGCTGAAGATTTCTGATTTTCCACCCAGTTAGTGCATAGTACCTACTTTAATTATAGAGTTTGTGTTAAATGATGCTTAACTATACTTTCAACAATATTTCAGATGTATCGTTCTTTCATATGCTAATTTGCTACAATATTAGAAATACGTTTCCTGGTGCATATACCTGTACTTTGATTTGAGTATAAGGTATAGGTAAGAATGATTGTATTTTACCGTAAAATCAAACATTTATGTAATTAGATTTACTTCTAGTAAATGTACGTGTATTGATTTATTGTTACTACGAACACGGGTCCTAATTGACAATGTCAATTTAAATAGCCTGAACAATTAATTATGACAACCAATAGATACCGTTGAGGTCATACGAACTTCCATAATTCAGTTACATAATACAGGAACACTTAAATGTAAGGCAAAGTTGTATGCCTTAGTACTATCGACATTACAAAGGCCCTTTAATAAGAATATTTCATAAACGTATTTCAACCGACAAAGAACATAAGTGGTATCACTTTGTCAAAATAGACAAGAAAAAGAGGTTTTATTACTATTAGATACATATTCTCTTTCTCCAACTGACTTCACAACAAAGATTATGAGTGAGTGGTTGTTGCTTAACAACAGATGAGCAATTTTTCAGCTATGTCATAGAGAACACAAGTTACATTCAATGAAATGAAGATGATGATAATGATGATGTCCGATTTGTATTGGACCAATGTGTTTAATTGAAACTTTATAAAGCTAGTTTACTGAAACAACAGTCCGTGGATAGAAATGGATCTCCAAAGAATCTCTACCCGGACAAATTATCTTGATTCCAAGCCAACAAGTATTTACTGTTACTCCTTTAAAGCTGTGTAATGGCCGGAGAAACAGTATATATCAATTTTTTAGTCTTATTTTTTTATGGGGTTTGTATCTAGTCAGGACGGAGCCCATCAGTTTCTGTCACCGTCTTGTATAAGGTCTTCGGAGTATACGGTGAGTCAGTGAAGTTGTTTGTGTTGTGGTTGATTGAATGTCAATTATTATTTTGCCTTTAGTGTTTTGATATAAACATTGAATTTGTAGAACCTCCCATAAATGATATCCGGACGTCAATGATATACATTGGGTTATTAAAAGGATGTTTAAATGGTGATAGTAATCAAGTCCATATAATGTTATTGACAATCTTCGTCATATCAAGTCCATATAATGTTATTGACAATCTTCGTCATATCAAGTCCATATAAAGTTATTGACAATCTTCGTCATAGAAAGTTGTATCGATTACATTTGGGCACGGGAGGGCATCGTGATAGACATTGATAGTATATCAAGGAATATTTTCCAAATATCCTATAGGGAAACTACTCCTGGTGTATTTTAGCAAGAAGTATTCAAACATTGCAACATTGTAATTTTTAGCTGTGCAGAGTAAAACGACAAACTGTGCTAAAAATCAAAAGAATACGAACTTTGTTAAGTATTGAGAAATGTACTCTAAAAACAGAACTCAGAAAGCTAAACACATTAGCAACACGGACCCCCCCCCCCCCTGCCAAAACAAAAACTAAAACAAAACAAAACGAAAAACAGGAAGGAGAGTGGAAATGTCTATGAAAAAAGGAATGTTTGAGATACATACACAACTGACACACTGAATTGCCTTCAATCTGATAGAAACGTTGTGCATTTAATGTAATATTACACCAGTTTTGGGTGAAGAAAATTTTTCCCTGAAAATTCAACTTACTAAGCTGTTCATGCATGTTTCAAATCGAAATATGTTCCAAACAACTATAAATCTGCAAATACATGTGCATGTTTATCGTCCTCGCTATTGTTGTGGAGACTGATTAACTTTTGGTTGTTTTGTTCCGATGATTGCCGATCATGATCTCGTGAAGAAAAGTTTTGGTCCGATGATTGCCGATCATGACCTCGTGAAGAAAAGATAAACAATTATGGATGCTGAGGTAAGCACGCACACATTCCTGACAATGATTATTGAGGAATCTGTCCGTTTCATGTCGTGTGAACCAATTTTTTTTTACAATTATTCTTATGTGGTACACACGGAATATATTTTTATTATTTTTCATCAACTGAACATTGCGCATGAGCGATAATCTCCCCGAAAGACTTCAAATCTCGGGTCATGCGCTTATCCTTAGCATTAATGTACGGGACAACAGAATTATCTGCTGTAAAATATTTTGCGATTTGCTCTTAAAATCTACTTTTGAGCGGATTTTTAATGTTATACAGTTGATTTTAGTTAAAATTAAGTGACATATTAAGTAAAAATATTTAATCCAAAAATTCCACGATATTTGCTAAAAACTTTGTTTTCAATCAATCTTTATTCTCATAAACCATCGTAATACATTGGTATAGAGATACAATATATACAATATATACAGAACTGTACTAACACAAACAATTAAGTGTCCTTGATTTAGTTCTACAGTCACTTTCTGTTGATACAAGACCATTTAAAAATAAATCCGAATCATTTTAGAATAGAAAAAAATGGAAATGAGTAAAAATAGATCGACCCCACTGTTTTCATGGTAATATAATCTAGTACAATTGTTTCTGTAAAACAAAATTATATTAGCTCTTGAAAATTTACCATTATGTTATGGAAAAGGTATAATCCGAAAATTATTAATAGATTCTTACGATATGTTACTCCAGATTGCTTTCAAATTTCATTTCAAATTTGTACAACGTAGAAATATACCTTACTGTGATATACTTGCATACATTAATTTTGTACTTAAAACATGTGGATGATATTGACTTGTACATTGTACAAAAGATTATAACATTAAAAGTTCCAATTTGAAACAAGTTCGCTTTACCCAAGCAATTTTACCTCCAAAAATGGTTTTAAATATTCTGTGGTTTCATTTCCGTATTTAATAATGATATTTTTCTTTATACTTATCACAGGTTTAAACATACTTCCTTCATGAATTTTTTATGAACAAAAAAATAGCTTAAACATTTTTTTGGACATCTTTTCTTTGCATCTTTTTTTCCATTTTTTTGTCTATGAAATTTTTCGACAGAAAAAAAATTATAGTACCCCTTCACCCCTAAGAGCTAAACAGTTGTACCCAATTGTAAACGATGTTAAATTTCAAACAATGTTGACTTTTATTAATAGATCACACCCATAATAGATTACATAAGATTATTCAGCCACGGAAGAGTATATATAGGTAACGCTAAGATATCAGTAATCAATTTAAAAAAGTATAAATGTATATTTTTCTATGCTACTATAAATAGATTATTTGCCCCAAATTTAAATTAGTTGTTATACGGAATTTCCCAGTAACCACTTGGTGATAAATAGAAAAAGCGTAAGCACCAAAGCATAACGACACGTGGCAATGACTATGATATCATATATATTATTTTTAAATGCTAATTTCCAAAGTTCCAAACCAGAATCGTCAGAATTTGGTAATATATAAAGCGAGCATCATGTATTCTTTTATAATTATTCATACGTACATCATAGAATCATGGACGAACACCAAACACACAACAGCATTCAAATAGGAATCGGTCTTCGTAAAATTGGAGATGGACTAGATAAGGACAGAGTTAGAATACCAGAATGGCTGACAATTGTTTCCAAGTTTGTTAAAGACACGTCGAAATCAGTGTTATTCCTGGTAGGAGTTTGGGGGAACATTTGTGAATATATATGACACAAGACAGACAGAGGGTTGTAGAACAGAGGATAATACTTGCCATAAAAAATGTGAGCTGAAATTATTTACCATGAATAAAAAGACAATGGAAATTAACCCCGCCACATTTGTGTACCTGTTCCAAGCCAGGGCTCAAGATTCCAAACGCCATGTCGTGGCTTTTTTGTGTTTAATGATTTGAGGTGAGAGATGATTGTTGCTTTGTTAAGTTGATGGAATAGTTGACCCCTATTTAAAAGTTCTTTTTAGTAATAATATATCAGGAAAGCCATCATTGTGCGAAATTGTAATTTATCAAAAACAACTAACAAATCTTTACAAATATTTATCTCAAAACTTTTAAATCTGGAATCTAATATATAGCTTAGTTTCATGCATAAATTTTATACTTGAAAATTAACATGGAATATAGAGGAATTAAATATCTTTATGAACCAATAAAGAGTAACGTACTATTACTCCACGAAAAAGCTAAAATATTGCTAACGTTGGCGTTAAGCACCAATCAATCAATCAATCAATCAATCAATCAATCAATCAATCATTTATCAACAAAATTTTGCATTTTTTAACTTTATTTGTTGATGTGATTTATACGTATACTAAGCTTAAACACAGAAAAGCGCAAGGAGGAAAAATGATATTTCGCTTGGTTATCAGAGTTGGTTATTTTAGATAGTAACATTTTCATTTTCTACGACACAGTCACTATTTATCGCTTTAACTTCGTTTCAGAAAATGGTAATATATTAATCAGTGGTACCAGTATAGTACATAGATTCGAATTCTGGAAAGAACCACACGTGGAACAACAAACTCCCTTGCCGTTCCAGCTCCGATCCGCACACTATTCTCCACTAGTATTGTATCAAGCGGAAGAACCATATTCGGAAGCGGATACGAAAACTGTCCTGAGGTTGATGTAACAACATATCAAAGAAACAACTATCAGACAACAATAACAAAACAATAATTTTAATAATACACATTGTACATGTTTATCATTAGATACTCATTGAATATTATATTTTTGTCATTATTTATGTGATATTTATCTAAAGAGCAATATATAGTATTATTATACTTCGTGTAAGTTTCTGTAGTGATATTTGGTACTGTAATATTTTGGCATATTACCTGGACAATTAGACACAAATAATGATATTAATGTGGTCTTGTCTAGGTAATATGCCAAAATATTACCCAGGTCTGAAAGACATATTACTCTCCCCTTCGGCCGGGTAATATGTCTCTCAGACCTGGGTAATATTTTGGCATATCAACTGGACAAGACCACATTATTATATAAATACAACTTCTGTATTTTGTAGATTTAAATGTGTTTAATGTATTGTATTAATTGAAGTCCCAGGATTAAACCAGGACCGTCAGCGGTTATATATATATATATGTGTTACGGACATCGATTTTACTTACCCCTGTTTCCTGGAACTGTTTTGACGTTGTGGTATTTTTAGCTTTTCAATGTTTTTATTTATTTTATTATATCTCAAGTAAATAAGGAATTACAAAACTTAAAGGTAAACGCCCTCTTCGCTTGGATAATAATATTCTATGACTGCAATTAAATAGTAAATATATGGTCTGGTTCTGTGATGTACTATATTATTATCTTCATGAACTTGTGTATCTTGTATTTGTGTTCGTCCTCTGATTTATTCCCATTTGTGATAAAAGTTTGTCAGTAACATTTGACGGTCCATCACATTGATGAAATTGAAAGCAACGATATAACTGAAATATTGTTGAAACTAGCGTTTCAGTATCCATATGAATATTACAGATAAAATGGTTTATTGTTGAAACTATGGATTATTTTTAATCTTTAATCGTCTTTTTGACATCTCAAAATCATTGACTTTAAAATAGCAACGAATCAGATTATTGTAATAATACCACTGTCCTTTTATCAGGACAACAATAATAAAAGTGCTAACGCCAAATAAATTAACGAACCAATGGAACACTCGGTATATAATCGGGATTAAAACGTTAATTGATTGATTAATTTATAATTGTAATGATGAGTTGCATAGAAAACTACTACGCTATCAAAAGAGAAAATCATTGCTACTCACAATCCAGTCTTGATTTCGTCATGATCTTTCCTTACTGTAATTGATACCAAAATTACACAAGTATCCATCCACACTACTTTATATCGAGGGAGCTGCAAAGTGTTCTATCAAACCTCTTCTTAAACCGTTAACTTCTACTTTTTCAGCTAACAAAACGGGTCTCCAGACTATCACGATACTTGCTTTTCTAGATGTGTCGTAAATCAAAAAACTTTCTGGAGACTTTATGTTCTAGGTCTCAGTATGTTTGTAACACCATTAAACATTTGATTTCTCTACCTTATATACAACCATGCTGGAGACTTTATGTTCTAGGTCTCAGTATGTTTGTAACACCATTAAACATTTGATTTCTCTACCTTATATACAACCATGCTGGAGACTTTATGTTCTAGGTCTCAGTATGTTTGTAACACCATTAAACATTTGATTTCTCTACCTTATATACAACCATTCTGCATACGCAATTAAAATCTAGAATTAAAGAATGCATTCAGAAGAAAAAGTTGTTCCCCAAGGAAGAACGGAGAATAAAAGGAATAAGTATCTTGTTATTTGAAAAGACAAGTCTTACTTTGTCAAAAACCATTTTTTCGCCAACATATTTATCCAGTTTATTGGACGAGTCTTTCAACCAATGATCGGTATTCAAATAGGTACACATTATACTCCACTACTCGCCAATTTGTTTCTATACGCTATGAGACAGACTTCCTTCAAAGGTTTCTCAAAGATAAAGACAGAAATTCACCCCAGACATTAAATTCCAACTTCCGCTATATAGATGATGTTTTGGCACTGAACAATTCTTTATTCGGTGATTATCTAAATGAGCCTGAAGTAAAGGATACTCTGAAGTAAAGGATACTCTGAAGTAAAGGATACTGCTGACATTTATAATTTACTTTTTACTTTGACATTCTTCTTGACATTGACAACAGAGGAAGATTAAAAACAAAACTCTATGACAAACGTGATGACTTTTCCAATAGCCAACTTCCCTTTCATCAGTAGCAATATTTCAACATCACCTACATATGAATATTGCAATCTGATTGGCTGATATCCTGGGTTGGCATTGCTACGTCGACAATGTAAACATTCGCAAACGACTAATTCAAATAGTCCCATGAAGTAATATAAATTGAAACCGTGAGAATTCACTAAATTTTGTTGAAAGGATATTTGAAATATTTGACGGGTCATGCTTCGCGGTTTATTAAACGTAAACTTCCTCAAAAATTGAAAATATGCTTTAAACAACCAGGAACAGGATGGCTAAAATCGGCTAAGGTCATGTATGTCTGAGGGAGGAAAACCTTACAATTACATTATTAGGAAACTGTAAATTTCAATAATAAAAATATCTAATAATCCATATCAGCCCCCAAAAAACCCCCCAACTAAAACCGACTACTGGACAGATGATACCTTCGGGGACTAATAGTTAATACATGAATAATTTCAAGAATTTAGCAAATTAAGAGATTTGATAGTACTAGTTTTGGAACATAGTGTTTTGTTGGAAGAGATTTGCTTCATGAATCAATGACATGTTTTGAAGAAGATTCAGCTTCATTGGTTTCAATGTTATTGTATCAATTACTAACCATGCTGATAACAAAACACAAAACGTATATCAAATAATATTGGCTTACGAAAATATTACACACAGTTTAATCATATTATGATTAAATATTGCCATATGCAAGATTATTGACCACAGATTAAAAGGCATTTCCTTACAAAATACACGATTAGAATATATATCTGAACGACTCTATTTGTTCATAATATCATAATATTTTCTCACGGTGTGAAGTCCAGTTCTATAATCCGGTGGTTAGAACAAGTCTAATGGCCAAATTAAACTTCCCATTGCTCTGAGCGACGAAATGAATATCCCCATCGCTTTACAAAACATTTCAAAATATTATGACTCATGTAATGTTATGATTTATGATCACTGTCAATGTATTTTGATATTTCTATAAAGAATAAATAAATAAAATCGTCATAAATTTTATCAATTTGTTAATAAAAGTCAAATATATTATTCCAAGCTAAAATATAAACAATAATACAGAAATTGACAGCTGATATGACTTAAAAGTCGTAAAATCAAACCCATCAGTCGGATGAAGAACTTCATTCGTTGGACATTGACCTCCCCCCAAAGTGAGAATAGGTCGAGTTTAATATCCTTTCCGAATGCTTGGTAAAAACCGAAATTTGGTCTCTGTAAATAACAATAAATTATAATAATTACTAAATGTGACGAATTTTCAGAGATATTGTTGTTGTCACAAAATTAACAGAAGTTCATTATTATGGAAAGAAAGTTGAAACAGTGATTGTCAACAATTCCACCAATATTAACAAAACTAACAATCACCTCTCATCTAGAACCACCAAGCATGAACAGATAACACGACAAATGGCGTGGGAAATCCAAGTCCTGGACTGATGCTGCCAATATATGAATGACTTGGTGTTTTTCTGAATTTTGAATTTTAACTGACAGGATAATAGAAGCCAAGGATGCCAAGACATAGTTTTCCTTTTTTGCAATGCTCTGGCAAATCATAAGATTAAATGATTTTGTGAATGATACTCTTTGATCACAATCGATAACCTCTTTCGCAGGGGAATTAAAATATGATGCTCTGTACTTTTTAACTATAAACTTGCAAAATTCATCTGCTGACCAATATAAAATAACTATAAACCCACTTTTTTAGAGAGACACAATCCACTTTAGCTTCCACATTATCATATTAGCTAAACCCATACTTTGTTTTGTGTAGAGAAAATCTTTGAGTAATGTCTGGTTGAACGAGACTACTTTATAATGAGACAATTATATACAATAAGTCCCTAATAGAACTTTGTGTAATTTGTGTCACAGTTCAAGATTGTTCTTGGTATTATTGTCTGGACTATTTAATGCTTTCCACCTTTTTTTAACGACTTCCTTCAAATTTGACATTTAACAGTGATTTCAGATGTAATCGGTATAGCATAAGAAAAAAAGGGTCGTCTTTGAAAGATAGTCATTATGTTCCAAATAAAAGACAGATTACGTACGTACATTTCAATTCCATATCATATTTCATTCAAAATCTACCATTACAATGCTAACTGTTGATATCAATAGCTAGGTCAGTGGGTGAAAACAGATAGAATATGTATGTCACCAAATCAAACATAAACTTTTCTACTACGTCAAATTAAAACAAACAACCTTTGAACTTTGACGAATGCATTAGATATAGAGTGAATATATCAATAATCATTAAATATAAACAACAGACTGACCATAGCACATAACACTGATCACAAGTTATATAACGTAATTTAAAATGGTTTTTTTAATGTCAAGTAGGTTTTGGCGTTATACCTACTCGGTCATTAAATAATATTAGAAGTGTTACTTCGATGTAAAAGTCAAAATAGTGGGCTTAATATAATATGACCGTTTATTACAGATACATTTCATTTCACATGATACTAATAACAGAAATGTTAATCAATTCCACCAACAATCACCTCTTATCTTAACTCACTGAACACTGACGTTGAAAAAACAGGTTCTTGATTGGGAGAGACACATCAATATGGCGGGGTTAACTCATTTAATGGTATCGCAACCCCCCTATGCATCTCCAAACACAATACATAAAGTATGTCTTCCGATAATTTGACTACTTATCCTCCCAGAGGATCTGAGTTCACCTATGGTTTAAGCAGGGTTAGTGTTTCACAAGCTATTGTTTTCTGTGAAGTGTTTTGACTAACATTGCATGTCCTTTTTCTGTTGGCTATTGTATTATATGTTTTATAATTTTATCCACAAACATTCATTTTTTTGTTCTTTTCCTTTTGGCCATTGTATTTTGTCTATACGCCTTCAAACTTTTCTTAAGATAACACAATCTACGAGTCACCCAAGATTTGTACCTGCGTTTCATCTTCGAAACATCACAAGTTTCCGACAAGATATGATATCTATCATTACAGTATAGTAATTTTCAAATAACTGAATAATTGGTAAGATTTTGAAAAATACTAATAGCGTTCTCTTTAAATGGGCTCTAGAACTGTAGAAGCTAATTTTGGTCACTCGTAGTTTTATTTTAGTGGAGATTTTCGTAATACTGTTTTGATCAAAACTCAAACACATTGTGATACAACTATTATATTGTTACTAACAAATATATGTCCAAATAGTTAAAGTAACCACCTTCAAGCATAAATATCACATAGAGTATGCCCATGTAAGGTTTTAAGATTTAAAGTGACTACTGAATTCTGACATGTATCAATATGCGCTACTTTTAACCAAAGTTATGTGAAAGTGTCATTTAAAAAAACATCTCTTGTTGGTGACAATTTTCTGTTTATAAATGTGTGTGATTCGATTGTTGATATTTATCACTGTAATACATATATCCTCCACCAATAAAAACTTACCGCCATGGTATAACTGTAATACATATATCCTCCACCAATAAAAACTGACCGCCATGGTATAACTGTAATACATATATCCTCCACCAATAAAAA
>MJUT01003829.1:249958-262815 GCA_002080005.1 Gigantidas platifrons | reverse complement strand
TGGTATAACTGTAATACATATATCCTCCACCAATAAAAACTGACCGCCATGGTATAACTGTAATACATATATCCTCCACCAATAAAAACTGACCGCCATGGTATAACTGTAATACATATATCCTCCACCAATAAAAACTGACCGCCATGGTATAACTGTAATACATATATCCTCCACCAATAAAAACTGACCGCCGGTATAACTGTAATACATATATCCTCCACCAATAAAAACTGACCGCCATGGTATAACTGTAATACATATATCCTCCACCAATAAAAACTGACCGCCGGTATAACTGACATATTGTTGAAATAGGTGTTAAACACAATAACTCAACCCTCAATAGGTCTATAAGCCATCTGTTAGTAAGAAGGTATATACATGTATATGTAAATGAAAATGAGAGACTATTCAACTTTCCATTTAGACACAAGTAAAGGCGTCAACAATGATCATACCTCATACATTTAGATCAGTGTGAAACGGTCCTAAGTCTGCGGTGGAGTGGTACTCTTTACATCTGTCGTTAAATGCTACATCTGGGCATTTCCGTGGTTTATATATTATTTGGTGCATATAATTGCATTTCCAGGATGCAGGGCTATCAACAAGAAAACAACATATTGGTGAGGTAGTCTTACATCATTATTGATAGCATCACATTAAGAGGTTTTGTGAGTAAGTCGGTAAATATAACTCTGTATGCCTATCCTTTTCATGTACAATTATTGATAGTAGCAGTTTAGATATTATTTTAAGACTTATTTGATATTTATTTATTCTTGCGTGATTTCGGTTTTAATATTTAACACAGTACCCTAATTTCTATTAATAACTCATATTTCCTTAAATAGGTCATGTTTTCATTTAAATGGCGTGATAATACATATTACTTTGCAATAAAAATAGTTTTTATGAAAAATGTATTTTTATGGCATTTAATTCTAATTCAAATGATGAATTCACCTGTTTGAATTACTTATCAGTTTATATCAGATTTCAGGCACATGACTGGCATTAAAAAAAGATGCTAAGCTCATTTGTCCAATTTTAACATTTCCCCAAATCAGAGATTTACGTTTGATTTTGGTAACATCAACTTCTTCTAAAATCAGACATTTATGTTTATTATTGGTAGTCATGTCATGTCTGTTATTTTATTGAGGATTAATAAGATTTCCTCGTTGTCACGTACATCGAATCAGGTGATATGTCTCTGGTCATTCTTATAAAGATCTTATCAAGCATTGTAAGTTGAATGACTGAATATAAATATAAATATATACTGTTACATAACAACAACCTTGAACAACAATAATCAGATCAATATGCACAATACTTCTAGTGATTTCTAATCTTATGTTGAGAATTTTGTAAAAATAGAACTCTTGACAATGACCCAGTACAAGATATTAAATTTAGTGAACACGACGCTTTCTGGAATAATCTTCATCAGGTACGATAAATGCCAAAAGATCGGAAAACCAAAAATTCAAATTATCTTTTCGGCTACGTGACTTATTAATTAGAATATAAATATCAATAAAATGTTTAGAAATAACCAAATATAGCATTTACTCATAGAAAGTAAGAGAAATACAACAGAGCTCAATTAAGAGATTAATATAAAAAAGAAAAAAAAATGGTTTCTCTAAGATAGCATAATATTAATATCACGTGTCTTGGATTGATAAATCCTTATGGTCACCGAAATTCAGTAATAAAAAGAAAATAAAAAAAAATACTACACAGTCCAAAATTCAATAGAAAAATCGTAGAAAAGAAGCAAAATTGATACCACTAACAAATAAATATATTGTCACTCATTTTTCTTACTTGATACAGGCACTTTAATAAAAAGTGGCGGGGTTAAAATAGCTTTCTGGGCCTAAACACAATATTTTATTAAAAGACAAAATAAATGATATTTTCAAAATTTTCGAAATATCTATAGAATTAGAAATGATCAAATACTATTTATTTATTTATTTATTTATTTATTTATTTATTGATATAAAATCGTTGTTTGAATGTATGAAGTGAGTTCAATGTATGGTTATTTATATATGTCGTTATATAAGAAACACCTTGAACAACAATAATAAGATCTATGAATACAATACTTATATTGATATGGATTATAACTGTCTAATTTTATGTTAAGAATTTTGTTTAAATATAGCTCGTGACAATGACCCGGTAAAATTCTATTTTATGTTGCATGGCGTAAAATATAAATAACATTAATGCATGTTGAGAAAATTTTTTAGAAATAACCCATATAACATTTACGTAGATATCAAATTTAGTGCACACGACGCGTTTCTGGAATAACCTTCATCAGGTACGCTCAATGTCAAAAGATTGTCAAGCCAAATAATATAAAAGTGCTTAGCAATAAAGCTAAAGAATCTAAAGAAGATATCATCTATGACTGAAGGATGAGTACCTTAGTTTTGATTATACATGTACTTACATTATTTAGGAACTGTAACTTTCTATATCTAATGATTGATGTCAGTTCCGAAGCACTGACCTCTGAACGGATGATACCCTCGGGGACTAATAGTCCACGAGTAAGAAAAATCAAACAGACAACAATCAACCCAGCAACATAATACCAGTCTGGTTGACATGCAAACCCAATAGAATGCTCACTTAAAGTTTAAGATTTCTGAATATTTCATGGAGGACAATGTATAACATAAAGCAATGAATACTCTTAATTTTCAAACACCATTCCTTCATCTTAGCAGTGTCTATATATAGTATATTATGGAAATCATGGGAAGCAGCTCACTTTCTACTCCTGTTGCCAGTTAAGTTGAAGTCATCACTTCGAAAGATTTACGGTCGCCACCATGACGTGGTTGAACGTTATGGAATATCTGTGTCACAAATGACCACTTGTGGCACACAAAGAAAATTCCCGGTTCTTTCCTCATTCATGGCTTATCACCGGGTTTGTAACTAGATTAAAACGACGGATGTTACTAGTGGAGCAGGAACTGCTAGCCCTTCCGGAGCACCTGCGTTCATCCGTGGTTTTTAATGGGTTTCGTGTTACTCGATCTTTAGTTTCATATGTATGTTTTGTAGTTCGTTGTTTGTCCTTTTGTCCTTTTTCGTTTGGCCATTTTTTTGTCTGTTCTTCTTCGATATGCGGATTCTGATTACCCCTTTGGTATCTTAAAACTCTTCTTAAGTAGATGAATAACAAACAAGAAGAAAATAAATAATAACTTATGCCAATGAAGGTCGATAACTGTATACTAAAGCGACAACCTAAACATTCATATGGCTGAGTCAATACAATATGAAAAAAGAAAACATCCAGATAGCGGATATTACACAAAGCATTTACATCCAAGAATAAAATACGATGGAGCCTGTCTAATCCGACATCTGAGTTTACCGACATCCTGTGACATCCGACAAAAATGTATGGTCCCAAAGTAGTTCTGTTGATTAAAATAAAACCTGAGTATTCCGACATCATGTACAATCCGACACATTTCGCTGGTCCCTTGGTTGGTCGGATTAGACAGGTTCCACTGTATATATAATTATTTGATTATTTTCTTAAAAACAGGGGGGTTTTTTTAAGCAAAACTTTCCTGTTGACATTAAGGTAAAATTGTTGTTATCTGGGATTTCAAACTTCATCAGCACGGAGTTAAATTAATCCTTCGTGGTTCCCATATATTTGAAGATGTTCGCTCTATTGATTGAGGTGCAAAACGGGATTGAAAGGGCCTTCCACATAAAACAATTGTTTTATGATTTTTACAAAATTTTCAAATAGCATTTTGAAATGTATAACGACAATAAGTAACCTTAGCCCATTGTGGCATTAATATTTAGGCCCTTTGATGTACTTGCTCCCAATGACTTTTATGTTATTAGACTTTCCAATCTTTTGCCTGTGACAGGTTATTCCAGAAACGCGTCATGCGCATTAAACAAAAATAGACATCTACGACTTTTTACTATCAATGGGTCGATAATCTGTTGGTGGACTATTAGTCCCCGGTGATATCATCCGCCTAGTTGTCAGTGTTTCAACACTGACATGGTTTATTTGATATACATTTGTATTTATATTTGAAACCTACAGTCCATTAAAATGTAGAGGGCCCGGGTGGCTCAATGAGTTAGGTAGTTGAATTACCTAACAACTCATACAAGCCTATCACCAATACGGTGTGAGTTCGTTTCCGGCTTTGTGACTTCCAAAAAGGGTGCACGCGACTCGCAGCCGCAAGTGATGAAGCTTACCAGTTGCTTGCACATGGTCGGTGGTTCTCTCCGGATACTCCGGCTTCTTCCACCACTAAAACTGGTCGCCATGATATAGCTGAAATATTGCTAAAAGTGGCGTTAAAAGGTTTACTTAGCCTTCCAATTTTGCTCTAGATACATATATTTTAAGAATCTGCATTAATAGTGTGTTTATCCTGCAGGAAAATCGCCATTATCCATTAAAGGTCGTACTTAAAATAAAATTAGAAAATTATACGATTATCCGTTGTTTGATTTGATATTTTCTGCCAGCAGTAAGTTAACTGATACACAATTATGCACAACTGGTTCAACAAATGTCAAGAGACAAAGCGTGTAAAGGGGTACCAAAAATGGGATATTGTGCTAGTAGCAGAATAAATCCTTTGTATATCTGCCACCTTTATATAGCTAGATGTTGAAATAGATGCTATGACTAAGCTTAGCAAATTATAACGGAATACTGGACACATCCGTCTTTCCGAGGCAAGTGGTTTGTGCCAACAAAGTATCCAAGGGAAATTTGCCATGTAACGATAAACATTTCGAGGTCAATGGTATTTAAGAAATTTCGTCATTTCTATTTTCTTTACGCAGTACTCTCTGTCAAAGCAAAGATTAACCAGCTTTACCCTGCTTGCCGATTACTGTGCAATATTCAATCATGAATTAATACGAGTAAAACTAAGTTCGAAGTTGCAGCTTACAAAATAATCTAAAAAAAATAAATCTGTTTCTCTAATAGTAAGCATTTTCAAACGTTTTGAAATTACAATTAGCAATCGAATATAAGATAACATAACATGACAAATTTGAAATGACGATATTGCGTCTGTTGACCTTCGTATCATGTGATATATATATTTGATTGGTCAATAATAAACCGCGAAATTGTTAATGCTATATGGTCTTGGCTCCACACACAGACATTTTGTGGTTACGTAGCCTTGCCTCGAGAAGATGGATAAAACATTACAGCTAAGCTTTCATTGTTTTTCTAAGTTGTTGAACTACAAATTATCATTCCTCATTAAACTATGGTACTATTAAATCGGACTATGAACTATATAGTACCACCTATATGTCTACGTATTACTACTTATTGTAAGTTGTATTTCCAGCAGCCTCTGGGCATTCTGATGTTTTGAACATTCTTTAGAAATCTTCAAGGTTAGTTTAATTCCAATCAAGCTGTTTATCCTACGGTAAGCCTGGTAGATTATGGGTATACGACAATAATATTCTAATAACAATTAATCACTATTAATTCATACCAAGAATTGTACTGGTAGCTTATATTTTGTTTTTGTTTGTAGTATTATATGTATTCATGTTGGAGCAAGAAGAGTTTGAAGATACCGGAACCTTTGAACCGTAATGAAAGCGGGATGTTTGGGGCCGTAAAATCTGATTCAACCCACCATTTCTTTAGAAATGCCTATACCAAGTCAGGTCCATTGAGGTTTTCCCAGTTTCCCGGTTGTTGACTGATTTTGTCTGTTTGTTGATTTATGAGTTTTGTCTTTCCCTTTGGAAGATTGCTCGGTGTTCAGTAATTTTGTTATTACCCTTATATACCACATGGATAATCATAATCCGAATATCGAAGTAGGTCAGGCAACATCCAAATGGCAAAGAGAAAAAGGAAAAAAAGGACAAACAACGATCTACAAAACACTACACAGAAAACTAAATATCGAGCAACACGAACCAAACTAAAATCCGGGGTGAACGCAGATACTCTGTTAGAGTAAGAAGTTAATGGTCTTCTAGTGACACCCGTTAGAGTAAGAAGTTAATGGTCTTCTAGTGACACCCGTTAAAGCAGTTAATGGTCTTCTAGTGACACCCATTAAAGCAGTTAATGGTCTTCTAGTGACACTCGTTAAAGCAGTTAATGGTCTTCTAGTGACACCCGTTAAAGCAGTTAATGGTCTTCTAGTGACACCCGTTAAAGCAGTTAATGGTCTTCTAGTGACACCCGTTAAAGCAGTTCATGGTCTTCTAGTGACACCCGCTAAAGCAGTTAATGGTCTTCTAGTGACACCCGTTAAAGCAGTTCATGGTCTTCTAGTGACACCCGTTAATCTTGTTACAAAGCTGGTTACTTCTGATTTGTGCCTGTATTTCCGTAATGCAATGGAATACACTTTTTGCTTTGTTGTATAATTTACATTAAAATGACAAGTATCAAAAGTATGATTCTTTTCTATATTATTTAATTCTATAACGACCTATTTACACTACGTCGCGCCAGATTCCGATTTTCGCTGGACATTCTTAATATCGCTGACGGATATGCATTTTTCGCATTCAATTTGTGTTTCTGCTGGTTTATATGTACATATATGTATGGAGTAACAGACAATATTGTCACATTTTATTCTGAAGGATTCATTAAAGCATGTGGTCATTTTTCGACGTCTGCTGATTGTGCCAGTTGTGCTAGTTGCAATATCCCTTGCTGAAGACGTATGCCACGTCGCGTTTCATCCATGTTATAGATAGTTTCCAGCACATATTGTGTGTGTGTGTGTGTGTGTGGTTTTTGTTTTCTTTGTTCTGTGTACCATATGTTGCCAGCTTCCTGAAATTGTCGATTTGTGATTGCCCCTTTGGTATTCTCTAATATTTATTAATAGAACCGATGCTCGTAATAACTGCTTGAAGTTGTGTTCTACTTGGGAGTTATGTACATGGTATTCTACAACCAGGTGGTAGTCATTTACGTCCTATTATTACTACTAGTCGTATATTTGATTTCTCCATCACAGTCTATTATATATGTCGAGCGGGACATTGTCTAAGCGACTGCCAGATGCAGAAGGGGACATTTTGGCAGGATATACATCAGATTAACTTAAATAATAAGCTGAAGGATACGGTCCGCATATTTCATAGTTTGCATAAGGGTGCATATTTGTCCTGTGCCCGAGAATCTGGGATTAAATCATTATTTAAAGGATAGAGAACACTATTTTCTTCTTTCATATACACTTACACCAACATTCCTACTGTGAAATGCAGAACAACAATAAAAGCGTTGTACCTTTACTTGAATTTATGTCTGATTGCGGTATTAAATTGTCTCTCATGTCCATTTACTCCCATATCTTTTCTTACTAAGTGTTCAACACCATATACATAAGACATAGCTTACAGACACAGTTTAATTTTGCGTGAACATCCAAAATCTGTATTTCATCTATAAATATACATATAGAAGGAAGTTGATAAAAGTTTTCTTTCAATAAAGTTTGAAGATATGGAATGCGTCATATAAAGTATACACCATACACATGAAATAGAGTTTACAGACACAGTTTAGTTTTGCTTGAACACACAAAATCTGTATTTCATCAATAAATTGACATCTATAGTAAGTTGATAAAAGTTTTCTCTAAGAAAAGTTTGAAGATATCAAATGCCTCATAGGAAGCCGTAATCCGGAAAAGGGCAAACAATACAATGGTCAAAGGAAATGGACCAAAAAAAACTCACAATGCAAAACTCTACATAGTACACTAATGATTGAGCAACACTAAAGTCCTTGGGTTAACGCAGAATTAAGTCAATATAAATACTAGAATAATTCGTTCGAAACTAAAATAAAAATGTGTTGCTTTCATTCAAACACAACAACTCTTCTGGCATGTTGCCTGAAGCTTCAAATAAAACGTGACTTGTTTCCCTCTAGCTGCTAGCTTAAGAGGGTGTAATGACGACGCACTTCCTTTATTTACCATATCTATTTTTAACATTGAACATTATAAATCAATAACATATTTAGATTATTTATATAACACCTGGAGTCAATGATTTTTAATATATTTAAAAATAATAATAAATACGTTCAAAAGGGATGGAAAGTAACATGTATTAAATAAAATCATCCGCTATTGGCCAGAGAGAAAAAGTTGGATTTGTTTTGATGGAAAAGGCGCTTTATCATTGTTTATATACTATAATAAGAATACTAATTATATTATATACGTCTATTGTTCTTAAAGTGTTAATGATCTACAAATGTGTGTTCTACGTCATTGAAATCGGTTAATAATAAGATGTGATTACAATTGACACATCAACCACAAATCGTTCAATCATGTACATGATCCAGATGTGAATTGGCGGCGAAACACAAAATAATTCTGATATTAGCGTACACACATCCCAATCTAGATATTTAATTCCTTTTCATTTAAATCGCAAGATAATTTTAATATTTCCCTTTTACATATATTTTTTCCTTTTCACAACCACTGACAAGATTAGTACCGGACTTGACTATTAATAACACAGCAGATGTCTTATAAGAAACAGGAACTGCTTATCCTTTGAGAGTACCTTGGTACAGCACTGCATGGGTTTTTGTTAGTTAGGTCTTTTTTTATTGTTTTTGTTGTTTGTTGTTTGTTTTTGTGTTTGTTGGGGTCCATGTTTCTGATCGCTTCAGTTTTTGATGCTGTGTTTTTGTTTTGCTTGCCTTCATTCTGTGTCATGTGTCTTATGTTGCATGAGTTTCTGGATTGTCCATTATTGATTTCCAATTCGGTTTGTTTAGTAATTATACCCACCAAATGTATAATTCTTAATATTTGTTCTCTCAAGAACTTCCAATGAAATCAACAATACAAACATCCCTTCATTTGTTTTAATATTATCTATGATAAAAGATACATGCAAATATTAGATAATGTAGTCGGTGTGTCAATGACATGATTCAACACTCGCTTGAAGAACATAAAATGTTTACATAGGAAAACACGAGATACGATATTTAAAAAAATATATATCACAACAATTAATGGAGTGGTCGAACCCCTCCGACACATCCATCACACCCTTTTCATATGTATCGAAACAATGCTGACATTCTTTTGCTCTTTTCTATTCCTATAAGGTGGAAGCCACTGAAGTAACATTAGGTAATTTGCAACATACTATCATGTACAATTTCCATATGATGATGTTCATGTCGTTGAACAATAACAGGTGCCACAAATGGAAGCAGGAACTGTTAACCATTCCGAAGCATCCGAGTTCACCCTGTTTTTTATTTGAATTCGTGTCGCTCGACCTGTTTTTTGTCTGTGTAGTGTAACATGGATCTTTGTTTGTCATTTTTGTCCTTTCTTTTTAGGACATTCTATTGTTTGTCCTTCGATTTACATCTTTTGATTGCACATTTCTATCTTCAAACTGTTCTTAGTAAGCATACTTGTTAAGCTATGATATCACAACGGTGTCTATCATTAGGTAAACCACCAACCTGTCACAAGTCACTGACAAACTTTATCACATGTTGTTGTTTCGAGTACGTCTCGCCTGAGCGGGGTTCCAACTCACTACGTTAGTGGTGAATGGCACTAATTGCACATGTAGTTGTAAATCAAAATACCATACGATCACGACCACGACGACCCCCTGTTATCATTAAGTAAGGTGTAAATATAAATGACAGTTCAAGTACATTCTGGTGAAGTGGACTGATAAATGAACTTTGCCTTTAAATTATAATTGTCATTTAACGCATACAAGGTCAAGTAGAAGAAACAGGAAATATCACACATAAACATGTGAACATGTGCATAACAACAGAGGACATGCACTTTTATTACCAGGAAAATAAGTCTTTTGTACTTGTAAATCGTTAAAAATCTTTCCTGCTTTTAATTCTTGATTAAATATCAGGAAAAGAAGTATTTTAGTACGTGTAAATCGTTAAAAAAGAATTTTAACTGTTTATGTGAATTGTTTATGAGAAGATGATTTAAAATCAAAATTAAAACACGATGTTTGAAATTTATAGGTTATAAAGCATGCACCAACTATAGCGTTTTTACCCGATGATATCACGTTTGTGTGTTCAATGTCTGATATTTTGGGTTGTTGAAGCTGTTAAAAATATGTATAAAACGTAGATATCTAATTAAGTGCACACGACACGTTTCCTGGAATAACCTTCAGTAGGTGACGCTCATATTCAAAAGAATGGAAAACCAAATCCTTCAAAACATTTTTGGGAACAAGCAAAACAAAGGGCCTTTGCATGTGAAATTTCACACTTAGCATGTTGGTCTAGTACAAAGCAGATATCCTCAATAAATTATCAAAAGTTGCTTGTTCTCTCCATAATATACTTGCTTCCTAACGGAGGCAAGGGCAGTATGATTTACACTCGTCCGTACCACGACCCAAGGACGGTCTGTCTATCCTGATATTGAACTCCATATCAGTAACTATTGTGTTCATTGCATTGAAGACCAGAATCTGACACATACAATATAAATGTATAGACATTTTTAATCATGATCATTGAAGGTTTCCCTAGGCGTTATCACCTTCGTTATTACCTAATTTGAATTGACTACAACAATTGTTTGAACAGTGTTCAACTTACAATGAAAACTAAAATGAGATTATAAGTAGCATTGTGATTTATTAAAACGTAAGCAAACAAATATCCGTATATGGACCAGTAGTACCAGTCTATGCACGGTTTTTGGACCGGTCTATATCAGCATTCCAGTCTATATCGTGGAATAGTGAAGGCCAAGTGGAGAGTGTTCAGCCAATTAAATGTATGATTTTTTATTCTGATATGCAATAATAACAATTATAACTCCCTCATTCACTCAAATTTAATTGAGACGTTATATTACTTTAAGAGGTAGCTGATACAAATTGTAACTGATTTCTTATTACGATCTTATAAAGTTTGCTTGAAACAACTTCTTTTTAAATTGCATAAGTATCAACATATACAGCCAATACCAATGTATACAGCCAATGTCAATATATAAGACAATGCGTCCAACTTTTAAAATTCTTGTTTTTAATATTAGTATGGACAGCCCACCATCCTGTCCTTGCATTTGCTACAGGGAATATTTACCTACTTAGAGTACTATTTGTGTGTAAGGTTATTTAGTTCAATTTCCCCCATTTAATAATATTTCCTTTCAATATTGACAAATAATCTTTTTCATAACAAATATTTACATCAAAGATATATATGCACTTGCAACGCATCAAATGAACTTCTTATTCTTTTAATCTTTTTTCCCTTTATTCTCTACCTGTATTCTGTAGCTGTATTCTTATTGTTCCTTTGAATAAAATAGAATAGAATTGCCCCATGAAGATTATGTTTTCCGTTCTGGTACTTTGACGTAAGAAAGTATATTTAGACTCACACGAGACATGAATATTCAATATATATATACGATACCTGTTATTGATTAGAAAGATAAGGTAAGGACAGGTGAAATACGGAATGTTTTCTCAATAATAATGATTGGAATAACATTACCCTGGGTTTATTGTGGAGTTTGTGTTGCTCAGTCTCTAGTTCTCTGTGTAGTGTTTTGTGGGTCATTGTTTGTCCTTTTTTCTTTTGACCACTGTATTGTCTGTTCTTTTTCTTTTGCCAGTTGTGCTGTGCGTCCTTTTTCTTTTGATCACTGTATTGTCTGTCCTTTTTCTCTTGATCATTGTATTGTCTGTTCTTCTTCTTTAGGACATTGTATTGTCTGTCCTTTTTCTTTTGATCATTGTATTGTCTGTTCTTTTTCTTTTGGACATTGTATTGTCTGTCCTTTTTCTTTTGATCATTGTATTGTCTGTTCTTTTTCTTTTGGACATTGTATTGTCTGTTCTTCTTCTTTTGGACATTGAATTGTCTGTTCTTCTTCTTTTGGACATTGTATTGTCTGTTTCTTCTTCTTTTGGACATTGTATTATCTGTTCTTTTTCTTTTGATCATTGTATTGTCTGTTCTTCTTCTTTTGGACATTGTATTGCCTGTTCTTCTTATTTTGGACATTGTATTGTCTGTTCTTCTTCTTTTGGACATTGTATTGTCTGTCCTTTTTCTTTTGGACATTGTATTGTCTGTTCTTCTTCTTTTCATCATTGTATTGTCTGTTCTTCTTCTTTTGGTCATTGTATTGTCTGTTCTTTTTCTTTTGATCATTGTATTGTCTGTTCTTTTTCTTTTGGTCATTGTATTGTCTGTTCTTCTTCTTTTGGACATTGTATTGTCTGTTCTTCTTCTTTTGATCATTGTATTGTCTGTTCTTCTTCTTTTTGACATTATATCGTCTGTTCTTCTTCTTTTGATCATTGTATTGTCTGTTCTTTTTCTTTTGATCATTGTATTGTCTGTTCTTTTTCTTTTGACCACTGTATTGTCTGTTCTTTTTATTTTGATCATTGTGTTGTCTGTTCTTCTTCTTTTGGACATTGCATTGTCTGTTCTTCTTCTTTTGATCATTGTATTGTCTGTCCTTTTTCTTTTGGACATTGTATTGTCTGTCCTTTTTCTTTTGATCATTGTATTGTCTGTTCTTCTTCTTTTGGACATTTTATTGTCTGTTCTTCTTCTTTTGATCATTGTATTGTCTGTCCTTTTTCTTTTGACCACTGTATTGTCTGTTCTTCTTCTTTTGATCATTGTATTGTCTGTTCTTCTTCTTTTGGTCATTGTATTGTCTGTCCTTTTTCTTTTGGACATTGTATTGTCTGTTCTTCTTCTTTTCATCATTGTATTGTCTGTTCTTTTTCTTTTG
>MJUT01003829.1:235918-249769 GCA_002080005.1 Gigantidas platifrons | reverse complement strand
TTCTTTTGGTCATTGTATTGTCTGTTCTTTTTCATTTGGACATTGTATTGTCTGTTCTTCTTCTTTTGATCATTGTATTGTCTGTTCGTTTTCTTTTGATAATTGTGTTGTCTGTTCTTCTTCTTTTGGACATTGTATTGTCTGTTCTTCTTCATTTGGTGATTGTATTGTCTGTTCTTCTTCTTTTGATCATTGTATTGTCTGTTCTTCTTCTTTTGATCATTGTATTGTCTGTTCTTTTTCTTTTGATCATTGTATTGTCTGTTCTTCTTCTTTTGGTCATTGTGTTGTCTTTTCTTTTTCTTTTGATAATTGTATTGTCTGTTCTTCTTCTTTTAGACATTGTATTGTCTGTTCTTCTTCTTTTGGACATTGTATTTTCTGTACTCTTTTTGTTTTACCATTGTATTGTCTGTTTTTTTGGACATTGTATTGTCTGTTCTTTTTCTTTTGATCATTGTATTGTCTGTTCTTTTTCTTTTGGTGATTGTATTGTCTGTTCTTTTTCTTTTGGACATTGTATTGTCTATTCTTCTTCTTTTGATCATTGTATTGTCTGTTCTTTTTTTTATCATTGTATTGTCTGTTCTTCTGCTTTTGGACATTGTATTGTCTGTTTTGTTCTTTTGGACATTGTATTTTTTGTACTCTTTTTGCTTTACCATTGTATTGTCTGTTCTTTTGATCATTGTATTGTCTGTTCTTTTTCTCTTGATCATTGTGTTGTCTGTCCTTCTTCGTTTGACCATTGTATTGTCTGTTCTTTTTCTTTTGATCATTGTATTGTCTGTTCTTCTTCTTTTGGACATTGTATTGTCTGTTCTTTTTCTTTTGACCATTGCATTGTCTGTTCTTTTTCACTTGATCATTGTATTTTCTGTTCTTTTTCTTTTGATCATTGTATTGTCTGTTCTTCTTCTTTTGACCATTGTATTGTCTGTTCTTTTTTTTTATCATTGTATTGTCTGTTCTTTTTCTTTTGATCATTGTATTGTCTGTTCTTCTTCTTTTGATCATTGTATTGTCTGTTCTTTTCTTTTGGTCATTGTATTGTCTGTTCTTCTTCTTTTGGACATTGTATTGTCTGTTCTTCTTCTTTTGGACATTGTATTGTATGTTCTTCTTCTTTTGACCACTGTATTGTCTGTTCTTCTTCTTTTTATCATTGTATTGTCTGTTCTTCTTCTTTTGGACATTGTATTGTCTGTTCTTTTTCTTTTGATCATTGTATTGTCTGTTCTTTTTCTTTTGATCATTGTATTGTCTGTTTTTTTCTTTTGATCATTGTATTGTCTGTTCTTCTTCTTTTGACCATTGTATTGTCTGTTCTTCTTCTTTTGATCATTGTATTGTCTGTTCTTTTTCTTTTGATCATTGTATTGTCTGTTCTTTTTCACTTGATCATTGTATTGTCTGTTCTTTTTCTTTTGATCATTGTATTGTCTGTTCGTCTTCTGTTTGAACATTGTATTGTCTGTTCTTCTTCTTTTGGACATTGTATTGTCTGTTCTTCTTCTTTTGGACATTGTATTGTCTGTTCTTCTTCGATTTACGGCTTCTGATAACCAATTTAATATTTTCAAACTTTTCATGAATCAAAAAAGGAATATAAACTATCACCTGAAAAAATAAATCCATAGATTTTTTTTTAAAGCATTATGATAATTAAATCATATTTTTGTGTGTGTTATTATGCCACCATTTTGATTGTACATATACAGTCAAACCTGCCTTAAAAGAACTTCTATATAACAAATCCTTGTCTATAAAGGGCACCTCTATTTAACAAATCCTTGTCTATAAAGGGCACCCCTATATAACAAATCACTTTCTATAAAGGGCACCCCTATATAACAAATCACTGTCTATAAAGGGCACCCCTATATTACAAATCCTTGTCTATAAAGGGCACCCCTATATAACAAATCACTGTCTATAAGGGGCACCCCTATATAACAAATCTGTGTCACCCCTATATAACAAATCCCTGTCTATAATACAGTCAAACCTGCCTTAAAAGGACCTCAATATAACAAATCACTGTCTATAAAGGGCACCCCTATATAACAAATCACTGTCTATAAAGGGCACCCCTATATAACAAATCACTGTCTATAAAGGGCAGCCTCATTTTCCCATTAATGAATAATGTACATAACTTTAACCTGTATTTAAAGGACACCTGCTCATAAAGAGCATATTTTAGGTTCCCTGGAGTGCCCTATATATATAGGTCTCACTGTACTTTTCATCAAAGGACTTGTTTATGTTATTTTAGCAGATATGGACATTTATGTATTTAAAAAAATCTTTATTTTCGTACCCGATGAACTGCCATGTTTGTTTTGACTTTGCTTGAACTATTGCAAATATTTAAAATACTACTTCCTGGTTTATTTATTTATTACAAAGACATTGTCCACTATAACTTAGAAATGAACAAATTCATCTTTAATGAAGGAAATGGGTATCCAAACCAAAATTACTTTGAAACGTATAGTACTTGATTGATTGATGATAAAAGCTACTTTCCATTAAATTTTTTGATAACAGTTGTAGTGTTTTCCATCAACAAATCGTATTATATATCTAACAGAAAACAAAGTAGTATATTAATGTTAATAGACCATTTGTCAATGAATTGAAAGAAGAAAAGAAAAGAAAACACTTCAAAATTGTACATTTTTAATGAAAGTAAAAAATTATATACAAAATAAAAAATAAATAAATGTTTCCAAAAGGTATTTATTACATATAGTATTTATTTTGTATATCTTTCATGTAATTCTGATTATAGCCCTGGATAATCAGAACAAGATGTAACAGGGAAACACCAAAAAGGAGCTTGGACTTTTGACGTGTTAATTGTAACAAGCATTTAAATAAACGATATCACATGTCAATTAATTGGAAATACCTGCAATGCACCATGCATATTTCATCTTGAATATATCTAAATTTTAACACAAACATTATTAGTACTATCATTACAATGCAATACAATCAAACAGCTGTTCTCAGAATTATTGATAGCAGTTTGTCTCGTGTTCCGTGATAATTAATATTAAATTCCGTGCATCAGCTTCAGGTGAATGTCCTAGAGTACATCTATATATAGTGCGTGATGTAACTTTTCTGGAACTGGATTTTCCAATGTTTTGAGCCTGTATCGGTGGTGTGATGGTTATCGTGCTCTATAAACAACTTTACAGAAAACGTGATGAGATTCAGATATGGATTCCAAAAATTAAAAAATTCTTCATTTTCTTCATTTTTGAATCAAATTCTACAATTGTGGAAAAATTTATTTTCAACTATTGGTGTTAATTTGAATATTGTCCCATTGGAAATGTTCACCAATGAATGTTAAGGTAAAGATTATGGTGTTTAACGCCACTTTCAACAATATTTCAGTTATACCGTGGCGGTCAGTGGAGGAAACCGGAAAACCCGGAGAAAACCACCGACCAGTGCAGGTCACTAACAAGCTTCATCACATAAAGTTGTATCGAGTACACCTCTCCATGAACAGGATTCGAACTCCCCACTTTTGTGGGGATAGACACTGATTGCATAAGATCACAACCACCAATGAGAGCAACAAAAGCTATCTTATTTGTATATAACAGTTCTCATTCAGTATTTTAATACATACTTATGTAAAATGTCAGATACGACATCACTTTATCCGTGTCACTGACTTCATCTTCCATGTAATGGCATTTCGTTTGTTCATTGAATATTACTTATTTGTTATTGTGTACTCTGAGAATTCTTAATAAACTATCATCACACATCAATTCATATACGAGTAAAATCCCTAGTAATAAAGATGTGTGATTTATGCAAGACAAAACAAGACAAATACTTTATTAAACCTCAGACACCTAAATGTTGAAGTCGTAAATATGAAATAATACATATTGATATAACTGATGGCAAACGGGTCAATTGACACAATGATTACAGTACATATAGCAATCGAGTAGACCTTTAACATATACATTTTTACATACAACTGATGATTGACAGGTAAATTGACAAAGAATATTGACACTACATATAATAATCGAGTAGACCTTTTACATATATAAATGAATAAAATTGAAAATCTTGCATTTGTTCGGCTAACACAATGACCAATTTCTATATCTTGTGTCATCGTTCAAATTATCAAATTGTGAGTCGACCAATTTAGAATTGCCATGTCTTTACTGCTATCAAGCATGTGACTAATATAAGGAACCGACCGACCGTTCATCCTAACTGTCCTGGTTTCCTTCCCATAAAGCCTGGTAGTCATGATGGGCGAATGTAATGCCACAAAACTAGTTACAGTTTAGGTTTATGGTTTAACAAACTGGTTTGAAACTAGATTGAAACTAACCGACGGTTTTTACTGTCCCATTAAATAGATGGTTTTGATAACTGCATTTTTGGCAGATGAAAATGCATTCTTCCGCCATCTTTATCAGCAGACACAAACAAACCAAACCGTCAAACCGCACCTCGAGGGTGTTTGGTCAGTTCGAAGAACTGGTTTTAGTTTAACAAAAATAAATGTGAAAACCGGTTTTGGTTTTAAACCAGTTTTAAACTGGTTTGTCTCAATAAATAAAATGTTTGGTAAACCAGTTTGAAAGTAAAACTAGTTTCTTGGCGATAAATTCGCCCGATATAACTGAACACTGGCTGACCAATAGCTTTTACCATTTTAATTATTATATTAGTTCACAAAGGTATAATTCGCCCAGTAGTCAGTGTTTCGACACTGATATAGTTTATTAGATAAATGTATTACTGAAATTTACAATTCTTAATGTAATATGTGAACTTAACCAATTTGGGCTATTATTGCTTTCAAAACTTTAAATTATTTGGCTTTCCAATCTTTTGATTTTGAGCGTATCTGATGAAGGTTATTTTGAGCGTACCTGATGAAGGTTATTTTGAGCGTACCTGATGAAGGTTATTCCAGAAACGCGTTGTGTCCACTAAATTTGATATCTTAAGTTTTTGTTACAAGAGTGTTATTTTGTAATTCTTCGGTACAATTGCCTCTAAATGGTATTTTACGTTTGTCATTGTATATAATGATAAAATGTAGAGAATTAGTCGAAAACAATTATATTTTAGTTTGTAAGCCTAGCCAATGTCATACTTGTGCATATGACATACTATATGATACATACTATATATATTTTGAGGTGATATTTTATATCTCGTAGTACATATGGTATACACCAAATCAAACTTAAGTTCGTAATAGATTCTTTTCATGCAATTGATAGTATTGTATATAAATAGATAGGACTCACACTAGGGTGTACCTATTAATATAAGAACCTATTTATACTTCCTTTTCTGTTCGCTCTACCTGGCAGTCCTGTGCGAATATGCATACAGTTATTCCTTTACAAAAATAGCATATGTATTATAAAGATGTTGTATTAAAATGACGTTACAATATAAATAGACATTCTTTGTTGCGGTAATAATTGATCAAAGCAATATTAGATGGTCCGTAGTAAAAACGTAGGTATCTAATTCAGTACGTATAATGCGTTTCTGAAATAACTTTCTTCATCAGGTACGCTGAAAGGGGACAGATGGGAAAACCAAATAGTTTAAGCGTCTTTTCAGGCATTAAAACCAAACAGGACACAAGAAGAAGAAGAAAGCCAAAAATCAGCAATGTTCACCTATGCCCGAGGTTGTTGGTTTTTTTTTNNTTTTTTTTTTTTTTTTTATTAATTATTAATAATTACATCATATATCAATAATAAATATAACTTATAAATCATGTCAGGGTGGAAACACTGACTACTTGGTTGATAGCAGATACGAAAAAGCCTTAGAACAAAATAAGCATTTGAAATTACCATTTTCTGTGTTGATACAAAAGCACGTACAATTGTTATCGGTTTGAATTAAGTCGTCGGGTTTACCAGATATGGTTACAATTCTTGTTTTAATACCAGTCTGAACGTGTGTTGCTTGTTGTGTTTACGATATCATTAGTTGGTGTAAACTTTTTATCTTTGTATCCACGTGGTCACTTTTGCTAAAAAAAACCTTCCGAATGTTCCGTACAATTGATTATCTAAAGTTAGCTATCCTGGTTAGAACATTTGATTTACTTGCTCCCAACGACATTTAAATTATTTGACTTTCCAACCTTTTGATTTTGAGCGTACGTGATGAAGTTTATTCCAGAAACACATCGTGAGCACCAAATTAGATATCTACGTTTTAATTATAGCTTCATAATTAATTTCATTATACATATAAATAATACAAGTGGTCGATCTATCATTTAACGCTCGTTATTGATACTTCTATTTGGTTTTTGATTTGTATTTTTCTTTCGTTTATTTACAAAGTGCAAAAACAAATCATAAAACCTCTAAACGTGACACATATTAGGAACTCGTAATTCGATTACTGACGTACTTTAAGCCACCCTTTTTGCACTTGTTTAAATTATGGATGTGTATTGAAGCTTGTTGAGTTGTAAATACGTAATGATTTATCTATCATATTTGCATTATATTTATTTGCTTCAGTACTTTTGTACTCAGATAAATAACAACAAAATACCTATATTAACGTTTCAACTTATTATGATATCGATCCTTGGTTTTTCCAGACGCTGACGAATATATAGTTGAAATTTTCAAATCGGTGTTTGTTTTGTTTTTTCAAAAAATAAACAATCTTAATGCCTAATTAGTTATGATTCTTTATGTTTTTCGAATTTGTTATTGATTTTATTTATGTTTTTATTGAAAATTATTTTTGATATCGTCCAACTGGAAATATTCACCGAAGAGGGCAACAAAACATAAATGTATTTTAATGGCTGCATGTGACGCAATTGGAAAATTAGAATTGCTGGTATTTTGTTAATGATTGGATACTTCTGATTATTTCTTTTGATATTCTTCATTTTTGCAAGAATGGTTTGAGAAAACGAATGTAGCAATCAGAAGTGGTAAACCGAGGAAACACAAACAATGCAAAGATCAAATGAAAAAGGACAAAAGGACAAATTATCGTTGTTTTGTTGTTTTTTGTTGTTTTTTTTCATTTCAAATATTTTATTGATAAATCAATAGGATTGGATAACAGGCTATGCCTATACAAGTCCTCTCCAACAACAAGATGGAACAATAAGAAAACAATTTACATAAGACATAGAGCAATCTACCCATCATGTATACATGCAATTGATCTTAATTACCAAGCATAAACACATGTATATTAATAGCAGAATCATACCCAAAAAAAAGAAGATTTTTCCTTTCCCTTTCCTTTCTTTTTCTTTCCTTTCTCTTGTTAATAGGTATGATATAATACGTATAATAATAGCAGAATCATACCAAAAGAAAAAAAAAAGGTTTTTTTCTTTTCGTTTTTCCTCTTTCTTTGTTAATAGGTATGATATAATTTGAATTCTAACATGACGTCCTTCATTGGCTATATAAATAATACAGTGATAAAACTCACGATATATTTTAATTCGCTGATGCGTATTGACGAACAAATTACAAACATAATTCCCTAGTGAATTTATGTATTCATACAGCACTGTGGTGCATAACAAACATAAAAATGCCCGTATTGTTTTTACCTATATTTTTCCGGAATAAATACTTAAGACAACTATCAATGGACTTTGACTTTTGATATTTAACATCTTCCGAAAGTCGTTTACAAGGAACGCTGATGACATTGAAAGACGTGGTTACTGATTTATTTTTAAGATTTTGTGAGCATTTCACTTATTTAAGTTGCTAAATTCAAAATGCCATTAAATTGGAAAATATCAGTAACTTCATAGCATCACAGTCTATTTATACATAAAAGAAAAACAACTGTAAACTGTAAAACATGAAGGTTAGTGAATTTTGTTATGAAATGCATTTCCATTACCGACTTCCACTTCAAAAAATAAGTTAGATTTTTCCTACTAGAATCGAAATAATTCATGGAAGCCAGAGTTTGTATCCCGTTTTAACATGGGTAACATTATTTTCGTTGCATTTTATCCCTCGCTGACGCTCGGGATAAAATTTGTACGAAAATAATGTTACCCATGTTAAAACTGTATACAAACTATGGCTTCCATGAATTATTTCTTAAATAGCCAACAATGTTTGACAAAACACTTCACAAAAGACTAAAGATTGAACAACACAACCCCTACTAAAGGCCGTAAATGAACTCACTTACACCGGGAGAGTGAATAGTTCATACAATGTTTCATTGATATTTGTTTAGTTTAATTTAACCATATTTTATTTGCTACCTAAATAGACAAAATGGATTAGACACAAGTCAACAAACTTATGAAATATTCTCCAAATTACAATTTCTTACATTAAAGAAATACATAAAAGTCATGCATTACTATATATAGCACCAATAACAATCGAAGATGAATATTCACAAAATGGAAGGAAATATAAAATTAAGATGGATTCATATGACGCATGTTCACTAAATTCAATTCCAGTTATACGATAAATCTGTTTAAATATTTAATAAAAATCAAAAACATACTTAAATATAATACACATTTGTTCATAAGTCAAATGAACATTGCCACATTGCTACGACAATCTAAAAGGAATTTTTTTAGCGGCTGTACCCACATCAATAAGATGGGTCAGATACAATTCTAACTCGAAATAAATAATAATTCCGAAACGAAACTGAGTTAAAATAATATACAATTTCCGAGGTCCAAAAAAATAATTTTCATGAACAGCATGGGGGGTTATTTGCATGTAACAGTACAATAAATCCTAATCCGCAGAGAGAAACCACCGCTAGTGAAGAGTAATACCTAAGATAAATAAAAATATTTACTTAGAGTTAAGAGGACAAGCAAACATATTACTGTATTATCTGAGTTGGGGAGATATCCTATATATATTAATTTAATAACCCAATATCTTTGTTACTGGCAGAGACTTGAGGGCCCTATCAACATGTCAAAAGCTGCTTATTTGGAATATCAAAGTTTACATAAATCTTCCAATATTATTACTTGGTATATATTCAACAATTAAATATTATTGTAAAAAACCGTAGCATTGATATAAACATTTGTAAGACCTACAGTGTAAAGAAGTTAAAAGTAAAATTAAAAAGGTCATTAAAATTCAATTTTTATTTGTATTGGAATAATATTAAACAAACCTGGGGTGATTTTATTTTTAACAATTTAATCCAAGTTTAAAGTTGCACGTTGAACAGAAAAAGACATTAAGTTTCAAAATTTTCAAAATAAACAAATTTTAACCAAATTTAGAAATTAGTGCTCATCAGCTTAGAATTGAAACTGAGCGCTAAGAAAGGGAACGTAACTCGTTAGACAAATTAATGATATTGGAAAGAAAACTAAAGATCGAGCAACAGGAACTACATTAAAAAGGCAGTGAACTCGTGTGCTCCGGTAATTCATGTATAGTACACATGGGACCAAATGATGCAATTTTATAAAAGGTACGACATGAATATTATATGTCGTCTGCAAGTTGTCAAACCATAAAGATCCCGTAATCCATTATAACTGCCAAAATACTATATTGCGAGATGATGTAATTCATCTTTCTTTTTATATTCGTAATTTATTTGACAGTGGTATACCCTTGTTTATAGCGTGCTGGTAATTATAGCAGATCATAAGAAAACTCTAATGCAATCGCCATTGGGAAATATTCACCCCATATACAGGGAAACACGATGCTTCTATTTGAAAATTAACAGTTTCATATTTTTGAAATTTCATATTCCTGTTTTTCGTATTGTGAGATGGAATGACCAAAAACACAAAAATAGGCCCATCTAACAGCAATACAATGGGATTATGAGATATTCAGATTGTAAAATCGTTTTCTTGTAAATGTTTTTAATCTATGTGAGCTAGTTATTGCCTTCACTTGCATCTGTGGTCTTAGTTGTCGACCTATGATAACATCTCTAAAACTACTAGGCTAAATGGAAAGAAAATACAGACGAGTTCCTTTATTAGACTTCATCAGCATGTATGATTTTGATGAACCTCTGATTTTAGCGTTTGGACATTTATGCGCATATACCTTAAACATATATCATTAATATCCTTGGATTATTGCAATGATTCAAGTATATGCGTAGTCTTATTAATAAAGACAATGTCCTGTGTGTCGATTAGGCAAGCTTAGTCATTAATATTCGCAATATTTTTTTGTCGAAAATGTCATCATTCAACTACATTTAACATTTTAATCCTGACTGCCACCTACATCTTGCCATAAAATTTATTACACATTTATTATTATGTACCAGGGGCGGATTCAAGGGGGGCGCACCCGGAGCGCCCCCCCTTCCCTTAAAATTGGAAAAAATATGATTTTTTTTGCGTAAAATCGTGATTTTTCACACGAAATACCCAAACATTTTCGCGCCTCCCTCCGCTCGGCGCGATTTTTTTAAGTGTGCTTCCACCCCCCCTAACTTGAAATCCTGGATCCGCCCCTGTGTACGAAATATTAAAAATTGCGGACAAACTAAAATCAACATCATGAGGGTTAGGGTTTGGGGCATGGTGTTTTAGCTCAACTTTCAACAATATTTCAGTTATATATTGGCGGTCAGTTTTATTTGTAGAGGAAACAGGAATACCATTAGAAAACCACCAACAAACTTTATCACATAATGACTTGATGAGCATCATTCGTTTATTTTGTCAAGAAAGTCAAGATGAGATAACGAAGTGCGTTTAGAAATTAAGACTGTCATCCAATATATTAAAAAAAAATTATGAAAAAAATAACAAAAGAGATATCGTGTAGTCTACCTTAAATTTTAATAACATACAACAGTACTTATTAAAAATTGGCTAGATGACAAGACAGATACCTAGATATAATCTCAGAGTATGATTACTCATTTAAAAGTTTATTGAACTGCATAAGGTCTATTAAATTTCATAATTTAAAACAGAAACTATATCGTCATGGCTCGTTTAAACCCTAAACATTGGATCATTGGATAACAACCGCCGCCATTTAAATAGATTATGAACAATGGGAAATATAGATTTATATTTAGTTTATTATGACGGTATATGTGTAATACAATTGTATGACCTTGTGAAGTGTAACTTTTCAGATAAAGAGAGGTTCTATTTAATAGCTTGTTCACTGGGTTAAGTATATCATAACAAATACGGAAGTCGTAGCGATTGGATGTACTATATTGTTGAAAGAAATATATAAACATAAAATGGCCGCCAAAACACATTTGACGAAGTTCAGACGTAGATACATGTCTGAATCAGAAATTTCAGTGATACAATCTCCCATACCAAGTCGTTTAGGAGAAGTTTATAGGAATATTGCAGATGTGTATTTTAACGAACAATACCACGAAAATTTACCACGGAAAAAATCACTTGAACTTGTGTTCTGTGGAAGTGGACGTACCATACTTAAGATGTTGTACATGTTTTATGTACTCACAGACTATACATGAGCCAAAGGTAAGGATACACTATCTTGAATTATTTTTTTTCCACATTTTATTTTTTAAGTAAATTTTGCTAAAATCATATACATATTAATGATGAATTAATATAGTTTAATCTCGTTGAGATTAGACTTCCGAAGAAATTGTCTGCTCTGTATTTAAAGACTGTATCTGTAGACTGGAGATACAGAGTAGAAAGTTTCTTCGGAAGTCTAATCTCAGCGAGATTATTGTCATACCAGATCATACCAGAATGCACAGTTAGGTCTCGCATTTTACTAGTCCCCTATTTGTATAAATCTATGAATAAAAATGTTTGCCCAGTGTTGTTGACTATATAAAGCAATCGTTAGAATTGCGAAAATGAGGTTCACATTGGTCAATGTATAACTTTAATTATGAATATATGACATTTCTTTATGATGTTCATGTATATATGTTTTGTAATGTTGTATTGTATTGCTTTACCTGCAAGGGTTTTATTTGCAATAAAAAGATTATAAAAGTTAAGATAAAGCCGAAGGGGTAATCAGGAATGTACATCCCGATGGTTAACATTGGGTACAAGAGACAGTACAAAGACAAACAAAATATAAAAAAACCCAGAGAAAACTAAACAGACCAGTGACAGGGAGACCCACAAACAATAAACAGAGGTAAACCCATGTACTCGTAAAGAGTAACCAGTTCCTGTTTCTTATTAGACATCCAGTACCATTTACGAAAAGGTTCTTCCTTAACGATCATCCATGCCATTGGATAGAGTAGATTAATTTGAAGGGTCTACATTATTTATTCACACGTATTTGATGTTCCACCTTTCGATATATGTGCACATCTAGTTCATTTAAATTAACGTGTATTGTACTTTATTCTTTGGTGTCTATCTAAATAATTTTGGTCATAAAAATTTACTTTTATTTTTTAGGACTTCCAATACGGATTGATCTGTGATATACTAACAATGAATGGACGAGACACATAGCCTCCTGGCTGTCCATGCTACAAGAGCGATGCCCCAGGCACCGGATATAAGTGACACGAGTCGAGGGAAGAAACAATTCTGAAAGAGCTACCTACACAAAACATCAGATCAACTCATTTCTCCGTGCGAATGTTGAATGGAAGATGTATGTAAAGAGAACAAATTACGCAAATTACCTAAGTGACGATAACATCAGACAATAAATATGTGAAACAATAAATGTGAAACAATAAATGTGAGACAATCAAAGTGTGTTATTTAAATGTTTATTTTGTAGATTCTTATTTTAATTCGATTTAAATATAGCTATTATGATAAACTGTGCCATTGTGTTTTCTATGCTTTAAATTTAATTTGTGTGCACTAAATTAGATCTCTACGTGTTTATTATGTCACTGTGTCAATTCAATTAGCAGCAGATTATACAAAGGTACGTTAATAGTCAAATAGTGGTGTGAGAACACTACCGATCATATCTCAACAATATTTCAGCATATTTATCACAGAAGTGAATATATTTGTTGTGGCTCTCAATGTGTTGTCTATTGTCGCTTGCAAATTGCATAAAACCAGAAAAAGAGTAATATGCTAATAATATGGTGGTCATATTTTTATCTTACAAGAATGATGTAGCAAGATCGTTATCTTACAAGACTTCTATAGCAATTTAATCGTTATCTGACAAGACTTCTATATCACAATCGTTATCTTACAATATTGGTGCAGCAATGCATGTTAGCTAGCAATGCTGGGATGTGGGTGTCCAATAACTGGTTCATATTGATTATATCTAAGAAGGACTTTGATTTGTTTATTATCCCTATACAATACGTGTGTCACAACAAGGTCAATTTTTTTAAAATAGTAATATAATCAATGTTTTCTGTTCAATAAAAGTTCATTGGTTGGTTATGAAGATTAACCTTTTTGTGGTTAATATACTAGAGATTTACAATTTGTCAATGAAGGTGAACTGATCTGGTGGTAGTCAAAGCACATTATAAGAAACTCAAAACGGCGCGGTGCTTGTAGTAGATTGTTTGTATGAACGACTATATATAACGATAACAACATCAGTAGATGTACATATTTGAACGACTATATATAACGATAACAACATCAGTAGATGTACATATGCACATTCAAACGATGGGCGATTTATTTTGACCTCCAGTTGTTATTTGTCGGAGGGATCATGTCTTATTTACGTTATTTGTGTTTGTTTACGTTTAGTGGTGTCCAACACATATTGTGTTGAGTTGTTGTTTTTGCTTGGAATGTCTTTATCTAGTGTACCCTATGCTGTCAGTTTTTCTGGATTGTTTTTTTTTTTTTTTTTTTTTTTT
>MJUT01003829.1:214570-226298 GCA_002080005.1 Gigantidas platifrons | reverse complement strand
CTATTTACCCATGTCCAACACACATGGGTGGAGTTTGGGCAAACTAATATTTTGTTAATAGTGGCCTCATGTGCACAACATCAGGTAAAACAAATGTTGTATCCAGAATTGCCTAGTTTTACTTTACCTTTGAAATTTTGGCTTCGTCTTTTCTCTTAGCATTTTGTTGTACTTCAGCATTGTGTCGAGCATTATCAAAATAATCTAGCTTTCTGTGTCTTTTAGCAATTCTTTGCTGAAGAGGAAAAAAAGTATACATTTAAGGGGGTACCATACACTACAGGGAGATAATTCTTTAATATCAGTTGAACGTTTTGATCATATGATGTTTGTATGCAGATTTCAAGCATCTCGGTGATCAAAACCACAGAGATAAAAGCTGCTATGGGTGTAATACCACTAACATGGGTACCAGTCGAAAAGAACGTATGGGAAAGTATTACGTAAACACAAATTGGATTCCTACATTGTTGGATAAAAAATAAACCCTATTAGATACTGCAAAATACTGAATGTCAGAAAAAACCTACATATTTTTGGATAATTTTAAGCCCATATTTGATGTCCTTGTGGTTTTAAATAAAAAATTGAATGCATTGGAAAGAAACCACCTGAATTTGTGTGAAATCGAAAGTGGAAGTAGGATTTTTAAGAGTAGACATCTTCGGACTGTCTGTTTTTTCTTATATGCCATTAAATGTATGTTGATTTTCGGATTTAAGCTTCCAATTAGGTACCCCTTCCATGAGATATGAGTGTCACTGAGATTAAACTTAAGATGAATCCTGTATGAAAGCTCAAATTTTTTTTTATTTAACAGAGAAGGCTATGGAGAATTCTTTAGTGGTATTACTCCTTTTAGGCAAAAACAAGAAATTTAATTTTGATGGTACCACGCTCAAATTGGCTTTGGACAGTCACAACAGACCCAGTTTGACATTTTCCACACCAAAATGTTACAAAATACATCAAGGTGTCATGTTACAGCTTCAATATGAATATTATGCAATATTTTGGAAAATATTCCCCATGCACTAGATGTACATGTACAGAGTGTATTGAAATATAATTTTATACTTATTTATGACTTTACAATTATTGAGACTGGTAGATTTAATGTGTTTTTGTAGTAAAAGGGCAGATGATGTTGAAAAAGATTGCTACAATTAAGAATTTTAACAATTTCATGTTGCGGCATTTAGTCGACTTCAAATACGGTATATGGTGATACCGTTTTTGAAAATTTTATAATCCTACTTATTTTTCCTCATAAATTTTGGTAATTATAGTTAGAACACATGTAAAATGTACATATGAAAAAATATAAGGCTATAGAAAGCAGCTTTATTTCAGAATTATGTACTAAAAACCAGGTCATTTTAGTGATCCCAGGAAAATTGCATTTGTCACTGAACATTTACTGTTAATTTTTCAAATTGTCAATGTGGATTTTGTATTTTAGAGTATAAATTGACTGTAAATGTACATTTGTGCATCCGGCTAACTTGAAACATTACAAAAGTTGTCAAGAAACATTCATTTATTGAGCTTTGAAGAAAATTACAGTTGCAGGTCACAAGAAATAACAGAAACCTTAAAATCAACAATCATAATTTTACAAATGTTGGGCAGTTTGAAGTAATTTTTGCTTAATATCTAGGTATTAGGTCTTATTTAATGTCTTGCAATGCATAATTAATGGGAACATAGCATGAATGAATATAGTTTAGTATATTGTGAGATCATTTCTAAGAGGCAAAAAAAAAAGGGGAGGGGTATGCTTAAAATATTTTTTTTCATATTAATTAGGTGTTAAATGTAGAAATGAAGCATATATACATGTCATAAGTTGCTGTTTGTGTTGAAAATCAGCTTTATACTTGTAATATATTGGGATAAAAAAGCCATTGTTATGTTATTTCACAATCTGAACTCAACAGCTGAAAAATCAGATTTTTTCATTAAAAGCTTCATGGAGGTACCTTTGTGTATGGACATTAATTCTTTCAAATATTGGATTTTCCATTTTTGACTGCCCCTTCAGTATTCTCTAACATTTACAATTAACGATTAGTGACTTACCTTCAACGGAGGGAAATGACTTGCATATGTTGATAAAGGATCTTGCAATGACTCTTGTAAATGCTGTACATAATCGGCCCACATCAATTCTAACGACTGAAAAGATGCAAATATAAATGATTGATTGATTGATTAATTGGTGTTTAATGCAAACTTTAGCACCATTTCAGCTATATCGTCACGTAGGGTGAACAAATTTTATTAAATGAATTCATAGAAAACTGCTCATTTAATTAAATTTATTACACATAAAATAAGGTTAATTTCTATATTTGTGTTAACAAGACAGACACTGAGTGACTGATTTGTTCCCATAAAGGACAATATATCATGAAAGGGTTAGATTACGGTTAGAGTTATGGTATTTAATGCCACTTTCAACAATATTTCAATAATATCGCTCTGACCAGCCGCAAGTCACTGGAAAACTTTACCACATAATGTTGTATCGAGTACACCTTGCTCGAGCAGGATTCGAACTTACAACATTACTGGTGACTGGCACTGATTGCATAGGTAGTTGTAAATCCATCTATCATACAAGCACGACCACAACAGCCCCCTCATGAAAGACAAAGTACAGTGAGTGAGTGCTTGATTGTTTTATAACATACAGGGAGAAATTGTTTTAGTTATATCATGATGAGAACAAGTTACTTTTTGCACAGATTTGGAGTTTTAATTTGATTCTTTATTTGTTTAACGAGGATTGCCAACAATTTTATAGGGTCAATTCATTGAAACAACAGTCCACAGATAAATATGTTGCTCCACTCTGATATATTATCCTGATTCTGAGCTAAACATCCTGTTATAACTCTTTAACTCTGCATGTCTAGTTAAGAAGAAACAAATACCAATGCTACAGGCTTTGGTTCGATCCAATCAGGGCTCAACTCACGATCTACCGAACTCGAGGCGAGCACACAAACCATTACACCTCCAATGAGGTTCACATGCAGGGAAACAGTCATACAACAAGAAATGTGTGCATCGCAAAATACGCCTGTCTATATAAATAGGGGTTTCCCCTTCCACAGGGGATTCATGTGGCCAAGTTTGGTCAAGATCCAATATACAGAACTAAAGTTATCGTGCACAAACGATCCTGTTGTCAAAAATTATATTTACAGTAACGGTGACCTTGACCTTTGACCTAATGATCCCAAAATAAATAGGGTTCTTCCCCTTCCACAGGAGAATTATGTGGCCAAGTTTGGGAAAGATCCAATATACAGAACTAAAGGTATTGTGCGGAAACAACCCTGTTGTCAAAAAAATTATATTTATATCAACTGTGACCTTGACCTTTGACCTAATGACCCCAAAATAAATAGGATTCTTCCCCGTCCACAGGGAAATCCTGTGGCCAAGTTTGGTAAAGATATGATATACAGAACTAAAGTTATTGTGTGGAAACCTGTGTAGGAGAAATAACAAATTCCATTTTTTACATGTTAATACAAAATGTATTTGCATACAAGAATATTCTTCCCATCTGTCATTGAATGAACAGACCTATATTTTTTGACAAAAGCTTTCACATGTTTTCATTAAAGCAGAGGGATAAATATATTTCTGAAGGAATTAAACTGGAGCCCAGTAGCCCAAGACTATTAAAATTAGGCCTGGGATTCTGAACATTTTCAGCCAGTCGAAGACTACTAAAATTAGGCCTGGGATTCTGAAAATTTTCAGCCAGTCGCCAAACTGACTTCTGATATTTTAAATATTATGTGCAAAGTCATTTGTTGGGCCCCACAAATTTTTGTTGAGCTAGTACAAGAACAGTTATTTCAGGGAGCCCAGGTCATAACAGCAACAAAAATGCTAAGTTTTGTCCCTGAACAGTTATATATAGCATCCTCATCCACCTGCCTTTACTGTTGTTTATCACTCTACCTGTAAAGTTTCCCTGAGTTTAGCTTCTTCTTTCCAATCCTGTTCATATGTTTCTAGCATTACACCATAAAAGGACTTAGAGGCTACCTCCATAGCTAAAAATAGAAAAGAATAAAATTCTTGTTTAGTCAAACATCCAAAAGTCTAGTATCTTATTACAGTCAAACAGGTATTAAGAGGACATTGGGACAAAGACAAAGTGGTCTTTTAAAACAGGTGACCTCTTAAAAGAGGTTCAATTCCTATGAAATTGTTCATGACAGGACAAGAAAAGGGTGACCTTTTAAAATAGGTGACTGCATGGGCAGGTTTGTTTGTATTTACCTAGAAGAAATCATGAGCAAGAAATCTTTGTTACTAGTAATTTAACCTGTATAAACTGAACACCTGTCTATTACGAACACAAAAGCTGGTGATGCCAAAGACGTTCAGCTTAGACATGCTTCAATGTATGACAAAAGCGACTTCTTAAATAAAACATGTATTTAACTCTTTATGTGATGACAGAACCACAGTAAGTAATTTGTTCATGAAAAATCAAACATTTAAATAAATATTTCTTAAACTTGAATTCACAGACTAATTTCCTTGTAAAATTACAGACACAAGTAATATTTATCAAAGGAAAAACTGTTAAGATATGAATTTTAATTGTGCTACGCTTGATTTGTGAAGGATATACCGGTAATTGATATAATAGGAAGTCACGGAACAACGATTTTTTGTCTATGTAAAAAGTAATGCATGATAAATGAAATAGAAAATTGTCTGGTAATCATATATTGATTGATGATCACTGATAGATCTTATAGGTAATAGGGGGCCATTGTGGTTGTGATCGTATGGTAGTTGGATTTACAACTACCTGTGCAATCAGTGTCTATCAGCACTAACATTCTGATTTCGAACATCGCTCTGACATGTGAGGTGTACTCGATACAACATTATATATATGTGATAAAGTTTGTCAATGACGATATTACTGAAATATTGTTGAAAGTGGTGTTAAACACCATAAACCAAACCTAAGCCAAACCAATAGCTTATAAAGCTTTAATTCCATCTGATCATTTCTTGTTCAAACATTTGGGGCTAGTGAGTTAATGTTATGGTGTTTAATGTCTATTTAATGTTATGGTGTGTAATGCCTATTTAATGTTATGGTGTTTAATGCCTATTTAATGTTATGGTGTTTAATGCCTATTTAATGTTATGGTGTTTAATGTCTATTTAATGTTATGGTGTTTAATGCCTATTTAATGTTATGGTGTTTAATGCCTATTTCAACAATATTTCAGTTATTGTGTATTATAAACAGTTCTTAAATGAGTTATCTCCCTTATGATCAAGCAAAGTGGTTTTATTCAGGGATAGATTTAGATAGCCATAGGTTTCACTGTACATGTAGTAATGGACCAGGGTCAGGGTTATTGTGTGATTAACGCCACTGTCAACAACATTTCAGTTGTATTGTGGCAGTCAGTTTTATTTGTGGAGGAAGCCAGGGTATCAAAGTTTAAATCCATGTCAGTGGTGAATGGCTTAATTTGTGGACACAAGTCAACGGCCTTAACCCATCAAGGTCATTTATTAATATGGGATAATGGCATGTAAACATTACTGTCATCTTGAATATAACAAATAATTTAAACACCTGGCAAACCTTCATCTCCTCAAAAACACAAAAAGAACAACAGTATATATATATATATGTATTTAAATTACTACAAGATATATTATAGAAAAATCTTCTTTTAGTGACCACCTCCATGAAGTAGTAACTTGTATTACATGTATTTAAGGATTGATTGCAATATTTGTTCGTTCATGAAGAAATAACCTCAACCAGGTTGTACACACCATGTAACCCGCTACGCTGGTTACGCAAGGGTGTGTACAACCTGATTGAGGTTATTTCGAATGGACCGAACAAATAATTTCGATCAATCTTTATAAATTAATTCAAACTTTTTTTGTTATGATATTAAAATATATTTATTTTTTCAAAATAAGGCAATTAATCGGAAATAAATTTAAATAACCCCAAAGGTGCCTCATTTAAGGAAAATCACCTGATGACAACGGTATGCGACGCCTTGTGAACAACGTCTATTTTTCGATTCCGTATTTTGACAAATAACCTCAACTTTTTAAACCAATCAAAACACGTATAAAATGACAAGTGACTCTAAAATTAATTTAGATGAGATTAATTTCAATTTCCATATTATTCAAACTGTATTTAGTGACCACCTGTCTTATGAGATCTGCGTGACCTTTTTTATTATATGATCTACCAAAAAACCTGAGTGGAGTAAAATACACCATTCAGACTACTTGCTACTGTTGTTGCCATGGAAACAACACATATTGATAAAAAATAAAAATTTAATGATGTTTCAAAAAGTTGACTAATTAATTGGCTTGGATGCAGCTGCTTGAGTAATAATTGCATAACGGCACATTGAAAATATGAAGAGGTACACAGGGAGGATACAGAGGCACATTATTATGAGGACAGGCGGGTGCAGACTTCATGATGAGCACCGATCTTCCGGCCCAAGTCCAGTAAAACTTTCTTCGGACCAGCAAATTTTTCAGTTTTTATTTAGATATACATGTACATTTTGTATATGTAATTAAATTCAAGAATCTGATTCGGACCAGTAAATTCAAATTTTCATTTCGAGGACAGGGGGGTGTGTCCCTCCATGTCCTTTTAGCAAGGACACCGAGTAACATACAGTCTTTTTCCCCATACTTCTATGCTGTAATATTCTTCAAAGTTCTATTGGGCATCAAGTCCGTCATATCCTTTATGCAGGGGCAGTACCGGGTACTTTTACCCACATAAAATGGTAATTGGTACCTCTTATTTTGTAAGTGTTGGATAAGATATTCATGCAAAATGTTCAAATTTTAAGAAAATGGACTGCCTGTAAATAGTGAAATACTGGTAGACTCGAAACGCCCTGATAGAAGGGCACATAATTATGAGGACAGGGAGGTGTGCCCCTCCATGTCCTTTTAGCAAGGACGCTGAGTAAGAGACTTCTATGTTGTAATATATATTCTTCAAGTTCTATAAGGCAGCAAGTACGTAATATCCTTTATGCCTGACTGCACAACTTCACCATCTCATGTCATACATGTCATAGTACATCCTGATTATGATTTTTAATGAAGTATCCCTGTCGGTTTTAAAATAACAATGCATGTTTTTGTTTTTAAAAAAGAAGTAATTTATGGTTAGATATATTGGTGCCGTAATACCTGGATAAAAGGACAGGTAAAAAAACATCTCTAAAATAAATAATTCTGTCACTTGTATCATGTTTTATATGTCCCTCTAATAGTCAGGAATTTATCAAGTTATCATATTTAATGAATGTAACTTTGCCTTCAAAATCTCATGTAAACTGTCAAAAGGAAATTTCAAGAAGTTAATGTCCTGTTTCTCTGTGTATGATTTTTATTTGCATCTTGCAATATAGAGGGTTGGGTAGGGTTATGGCGGTTGATACCACTTTCAACAATATTTCAGTTATATCGTGACAGTCAATTTTATTGGTGGAGAAAACCGGAGTACCCGGAGAAAACCACTGACCTGTCGCAAGTCACTATAACAAACTTTATCACATAATGTTGTATCGAGTACACCTCACAATGATCGGGATTAGAACTCACAATTGTTAGTGGTGATGGGCACTGATTGCATAGATAGTTGTAAATCCAACTACCATAAGATCATGACCACGACGACTGCCCCTCTTGCAATAAAGAGGAGAGAGAGAGCAAAAATATAATGTACTTATGTGTTTCTTGTAATAAATAGACCATATCCACATTCTGGATTTTGATTCTATTAAAAAAAACTGTGTTTTTGTTTACATGTGTAATAGGAGTTATTTCCCTTACGACTGACAAATTGGTTCCTGTTCCATGCAAGATTTGATTTTGATTTGATTTTTGGTATTTTAATGCCACTTTCAGCAATATTTCAGCTATATCATGACGGTGGAGGAAGCCGGAGTACCTGGAGAGAACCACCGACCATGGGCAAGCAACTGATAAACTTTATCACTTGTGGTTGCGAGTCGAGTGCACCTTTTCTTGTAATTTACAGAGCCAGGCGCGAACCCACGCCGTATTGGTGATAGGCATGTATGAGTTGTTAGATCCAGCGACCTAACTCATTGAGTCACCCGGGTACTAAGAACAATAGAAAGGACAAAGAATGCTGAATATGATTTACTTATATTTTGTAGGTATTTGACCCTTGTAATTACCATATTAAAAAATCAGAGGATAATTTTATTACAAATAGAAAATTCAGAAGTTATTACAGTATTTAGTAGGGGGAAAATATATGTTATTTTCTTTGAACTGTGGACATGCTTGCCTGCATTAAAGGGAAGTAACTCATATAAAATGTGAAACAAATGCATAATTTTAGATTCACGTCAGAAATGTACAAATAGTTTATTTGGGTGTGGTTTAGGTTTATGGTGTTTAACGCCACTTTTAACAATATTTCATGTCACTGACAAACTTTTAATCACATAACGTTGTATCTAATACACCTTGCCATGAACGGGGTTCGAACTCACAACGTTAGTGGTGATATGCACTGATTGCACAGGTAGTTGTAAATCCTACTACCATACAATCACAACCACGACGACACCCTGGTTTATTTGGAAGTTAGAGTACAAAAAAAGGCAAATCATAACAAAATTATTTAAATGTAGAAGTAATAATAAGATAGTTACTTAACAGAAATCTATGTAACCGTTGAATAACCAAACATAATACGGTACAAAATAATTACACCTACCTACTTTCTGTATAGGTATATAAAGGACTGAAATCTATTCTATTTGTATACTGAAAACTACATAACATTCTCACTTTTGTTGGTAAAAAGTTTATCAAAATCGTACAAGAATTTACTTTGGAATGTTTTGAAAAAATGTAGTTTTATATGAAATATATGATTAAAAATTAATGTGACCAAATACTTTTTGCTAGTGTCTGTTTATGGAACTGACTGGTACTCTTTCAGGGCCTGTATCAGTTTAATGGTCATTCATTCTGTGTTGCATGGGAATTTGTGGTAGTGCCTATCATCAAAAATTCCCGTTGATATGAATAGCATATTTATGAAACTGTATGTCACATGACCAATGTCACCTGACCAATGTCATATGACCTAAAGGTCACATACCTCAGAAATTTGAAATTTCGAAGTGATTTTTGTAGTTTTTAGACTGATGAAGAATATTAAATTTTAATACGACTGAAAGTTTGGGAGGGAGGAACACTAGTAACCATGCCTGTCAAATATTTTGCTCCAAAGGTAACTGTGAAACTGTGTATCATTGATTTTTCCTCCTCCAGATAACCATGGCCAAAATAATGAAGAATCTGAAGGTTTGCTCCGTCCACACGGTCCTGGTTTAAACAGATTTCTGATTATACAGTTAAATCTGTATTAAGATATCGCCTTTGGGATAAAGAACATGAATTGCCTGTGGCAGCAATGTTTGTTAATGGATCGGGATGAAATGAGCAATCATTGTATAGGATCTTCCATAGATGCTTCCTATCACGCTTCAGTTCATTTGGCTATTAAGCAGTTTCAGAGGAGAAGATTAAAATGTGAAAAGGTAACGGATGACATACAACTGATGACAGAAGACAGATGACGACGTCTTAAAAGAGGTTCAATTCATATAAAATATTCTATGACTGGACAAGAAAAAGGTGACCTTTTAATACAGGTGACTGATTAATAGAGGTGACCACATGGACTGGTTTGACTGCATATTGAAGTTAACGAAAGCAAAAGCTGCTACAATACAATTATCTATTTCTTGCCAGAGTATCAGAATATTGAAGAACAAAAAAAAAGTATGGTGGTTTTGATTCTTATTTTTCTGATACATGTAGCAATATGCATGTAAAATAAACACTAAAACTACTCAGTACTTCCTATCATGAACAACTATAACATTGAATTGCATTTAAATTGATTTTTTTTTAATACAGTTAAACCTGTCTAAGCTGAATCCTGAATAAACCAGAATCCTGTATAAAACTGAACTTTAATTAAAGTCTCCATCTAGGAAATTTTTGTTTAAATTGAACCTGTGTAAACTGAAAACCTGTCTATTATGAACACAAAAATTGGTCCCAAGGAGGTTGAATTTAGACAGGTTTGACTTTCACTGTACCACTTAATATATAGTTTTACAACAATTTGTTTAATAATTAAACAACAAAGAATAAGGTTAAGAGACAATTGATTTTATTTCAATTACAAAATTGAGGAAATAATTATGGAGTACTTAAAACTGTTTTGTATATCATAAATATTATTTACTAAATACAAATTCTTAATTTTCAATCAAGGGTCCATGAGGTATAAAATGAGACAGTACAAATACACTACATAAATTAAAGAAGAAAAGTGTTGCTGATTGGCAAGAAGAGACCCAATACACAAAATGAAGGTTTGTTTTATGTTGATTCACGCCACTTTCACTAATATTTCAGTTGTATTGTAGGGTCAGTTTAATTGGTGGAGGAAACCGGAGTGCCCAGAGAAAATCACCGTCCTGTCTCAAGTCACTGACCACTTTTATAATATAATGTTGTATCGAGTGAGTACACCTCGTCTAAGGGGGATTCAAACTTACAACTTTAGTGGTGATGGACACACTTAAATAGTTATAAGTAGAGAAGCTTACTTATTACATTTAGTGCATTATTTAATAGCTGATCCCTAATAAATTCATATTTTTTGCATAGAAATAAAACTTTTGCTATTTTCAGGGATAATCCTGGTTAGAATATAAAAGAACTGAAATCAATGAATAATATCTGAAACCATCTACATCCGTCATCCCCTTTCAAAATGGTCATTTTTTAACTGTTCTGATCATGTCAAGCAACTTTCGGGATATAATTTTCAGAGGAAAAATAGCTGCAATCAGTTAAATAACTGAAAAAAATAATTCGTGGATATTAGTCAATGACTTTCTCGCGTGTTGCTGTAACATGCAAATAACTTAAAGTTAATGCATGCAGAAGGTGTTCAACCTTCAACTTGTAATTGGATCGCAATCTACGACCTGTCATTTACATTTTCGCCAGGTATATATAAAAATATACAAAGCCAGACATTTTACACAATATAAATACCATCAACACTGAAAAACTTAATATATATAATTGAAAAGCCCTCATCTACTATTTCAACAATAAAATCCTGAATCCTGAATTCACTCAACTGAAACTTCAATAACATGTCATTTGATATAATATAATGTATTATATAGGTAAAAGAATTTTAGTCAGCCATTTGATTGCTTGAAAATATGTTCCATTCATAAAAATGTGGGTTAAATGGCTCTGTCATACATTTATATGTCTTTTTTATACCATCCTTCGAAACTGAGTCAAATTCTTTAAATTATTTTGAATAATTAAACTAGAAATTCTTGCCTTCAATAATTGGCGTCAATCAAAATCTGATTTCAAACAAGAAATAATTGGGATGTTTATGCATATCAAGCAAATATTTGTTAAACTTTATACAGTTCCTGAATATTAAAACTAAGATTCTCCTTCCTCAGGAATAGGAGACACAATATGACCTTAGCCGATGTTTAGGCCCTTTGGACACAATATGACCATAGCCGATGTTTAGGTTCTTTGGACACAATATGACCTTAGCCGA
>MJUT01003829.1:190720-207091 GCA_002080005.1 Gigantidas platifrons | reverse complement strand
CATTATTCTGATTCCTAGCTCACTAAAACAACAGTCCACAGGTAGACATGTCACTCCACTCAGACTCATTATTCTGATTCCTAGCTCACTGAAACAACAGTCCACAGGTAGACATGTCACTTCACTCCGACACATTATTCTGATTCCGAGTCAACCAGTAATTGTAAGGAAATACAGTAAAAACTGTCTAAATCAATCCTCTTGGGACCAACTTTTTTTTAGGATACTTGCAACTGAAGCAGGTGAGTCCTGAACTCATCACTTGTGTGTTTGGACTCACCTTTTTTTTTTAACAAAAAATAACAAAGAATGCATTACTGGGACTCATAAACTATTTGGTTTATCCTACAAAGATCTCTGCATTATATGCAGGGATACTAGCAGCAATTTAATTTAATGAGTCCAAAAGACATTTCTGGAAATTTGGTGAGTCCCGCCATCGTAAAAATCTATTACTCGAAAGCTTCAGTGAGTCCCAACTGAAAATGGTGAGTCCATGACTAACCTTGGCGAGTCGCAAGGATCTCTGATATGACCTACACACCCTCTTTGATATCCAAATTAAATTCACATGCATGTAGCATAGACCTTTGAAGACTTAAAATTGACTGTTAATATGTAATATTGAACTACATGTAGTGTATGCTTAGTCTTTAATATAAATTCAAATCAGTCATTTGTCACTCAACAGCGTTGAAACATCTCACAAATTTTTTACATTGTGTTGCATATTTGTGGCTAACTATTACAAGTGGTTCGACCTAGAGGTTATCATGTTACACAGGTAAAAACACTGGTACAATCAACTGGTACATCATATTAGATATTGTACAAGGTATATTAATGGCAAATACCTTATACCTTCTAGTTAAAATAATAGATATTAAGGTGTATAAAGGTAAAAAGATCACCTTTGATGTCATATTTACCTGTCACCTTTTGACACTGTTGAAAAATTAATTAAAAAATCTTTTAAGCTATTTGCTTAAGTTAGTTCATTAAATTTCCAATTTAGAATTGTCTTCATTTATATATATGTAAATTTACTTCGTTACATAATTTATGAAGAAAATGGTGTATTTAAAAAGTCCAATGTAGGTTACCTCCGGGGTTATTTTGCCCCGTAGATGCTTTGAACATCTTCCATATACAATACATTTTGTTGTTCCAAGATAAATTCACAGAAAATAAATCCAAGCAAAAATTCAAAATGCTCATTGATAAGATTAATGAAAAAAATAACTAGACCATGGCCACTTCATTTTCTGAACAATACTCCATACAAAATATTGTCTTGAATATAGCTGAAATACGACTCTCTAGACCTTAACTTAAGCAATAAATAATCAATTAACCCATACAAAATACAGGACTCGTAGTTAGTTTTTTTTTTATTTACCGGAATATATAAGAAAATCTCATTTTGAGCTCCTGTGTATATAAAATAAGGGGAAATTTAATTTCACGAGTCCAGAAGACATTCTTGAAAATTCTGGTGAGTCCCACCATTAAGTTAGAATCTAAAACTTTTAACACTTTGGCGAGTCCCAATTGTAAATGGTGAGTCCAGGTCCCGATGCCATAAAACTTTTTATTTGCTGAGCAAACTTTTTTTGCTCAAATCTGTGTTCTCAGCAATCAAATTAGAGTATTTCCTTATTTCAGAATATTCTCAGACTTAAGTAAATTCTCAAGTTTTATGGAGCCTGGGCCTGGACTCATCTAAGCGAGTTGCAAGAATCTAAAAAGCTTGTACTGTTACAATATGTACCAGGATTATCAATGGTGAAATTTAACCTCCTGAATGCAGACAAGATCTAGTATAGAAGATAGTTTCACATTACATGGGGTGATACACTTTGAGTAGGTGATGGTATTTGTCTTTTGTTTTGATATAATCAGGAATAATTTAATGTGATTTGAATACTGGAATCATGATTGGCTAATCCACCTGGCGACAATTTTGGTTATACTTGATAACCTGGGTTGGTATTGTGATGTTACCAACGTGTTCATCCGCCAATGATAAATTCAAATAGTCACATGAAATAATTGTAATTAAAATCGAGGAATCATTAAATTTTGTTGTAAAAATTAAATTATAAGGAATATACTTGTATTACCTGGTTTGGGTCAGTTTACGCTTTTCATAAACCGCAAAGCGTAAACTGACCCAAACCAGGTTATATCGTATAACCCTTAAACAATTTCAAATATTCCTTAATTATAAAACTATTGATTGTCAATCCACAATAGATTGGATCGTGGATTTGAGCCCTGATCGGGTGAAACCAGACAATAAAATTAGTATTTGTTGCTTCTTCGCTAAGCACGCAGCATAAAGAGCAAAGACTGGTGGGCTCGGAATCAGAATAATGTGTCCAAGTGAGGTGACATGTCTACCCACGTACCTTTTTTTTTCAGTGAGCTAGCACTATAAAATTTCAACTTTCAACGTGTTGGTCTAGTACAAAGCGGATCTCATCATCATCTCATTGAAAATATCATATTAAATACACATGATGGCAAAAAGGGTGCAACTGTCAACTTTGTAATGAAAACAGTTTGAACATTTTGGTTCCAAAAAAAAGTGCATTTATAAAGGAGAATTTTATTCTTGCTCTTCCTTTCTTATAAAATGGTGTGCATTTTCAAATTAAAGGGGATACTTCATTTTCACAATACCCCTTCCCAGATGCCACCCACAATGCAAAACACAGATATCTTACAATGGGGAAAATTGAATTTATAGTAAAATTATTATCTGCATATCATCATGATATATAATATATACATTTCTTTTCAAGCAAAATGTTAAATCTATCTTCCAAAAATATGTTTATTCATTTACAACAATTTAATTTGATTGAAACAAAATAACTGAAATTTAATACAGTACTAAAAACAGTCATCATATTTTTTTTTTTATTTAAGTTCACATTATTTTCCTTTGAAGTAGTTTCAAACAGACATTTATCAGAAAATCAGAAAATTTAAGACACAAAATACACATTATTAGCATAATACCCTAAACATACCTTCAGGGTATTGATGCAATCGTGATGTAAGGTCATAAATCAGGGTGATTTTTTTGTCACATAAAAGGCTGTTTTATATAATATATTTGTCTGAGAGACATACAACATAATATAGAATGAGGGTTATGATGTTTAATGCCACTTTCTACAATATTTCAGTTATATCATGGTGGTACAATGTATACATGATGAGGCTAGGTACATGTATCATTAAAATCCCCCTCTTTCGCATACAAGTTCCAAGGTTCAAAAACAAGCTACTCATAATTCAGTCCTCACGACGAGCACCGGTCCTCCGGCCCAAATCCAGTACAAATTTGTTCGGACCAGTAAATTTTTCAGTTTTTATTTAGAACTACAGTGAAACCTATCTAAACCGAACCCCGAGTAAACCAAAAACCTGTCTAAACCGAACCCCGAGTAAACCAAAAACCTGTCTAAACCGAAACCTGAGTAAATCAAAAACCTTTCTAAACCAGACAGACATTACAGTCCCATATACTAAATGTCTATGTAATTTGAACCTGTGTAAACCAAATACAGTACCTGTCTAAACTGGACAAATTTGTCAGTCCCAAAGGGGTTCGGTTTAGACAGGTTTTACTGTATATAAAAATAAATTCAAGAATTTGATTCAGACCAGTAAATTCAAATTTCCATTTCGAGGAACATTTGCCCATCCAATATAACAAAAAAAATAGTTCAAACTACAGTAATACAAGTTAATAAAATTAGCTTTAGTATATTAAAGGTTGGTTGACCTGCTCACCCATATTACAAGGCTTTTTAAATCATATACAGGTACACACAAGTTAATTTTAGTTTATCACCAACATCTATAGTTAATGGTTCTTGCTTATAAAATATTTTATTATCCCCCTTTTTTAAATTGTTCATACAATTATTGCCTAAATAGAAATTGCTTAATGTATGAAATTGATCAAGTACATTAACATCGATCAAAAACTTGATTTTATGTCATCTAGCTATAGTTTGTTTCTGAGTACTAAGCTACATTACAAGAGGCTGTCATTGTCGTGATCGAATGGTAGTTAGATTTACAACTACCTGTGCAATTAGTGCCTATCACCACCAAAGGTGTGAGTTCGAACCCCATTAATGGGGAGGTGTACTCGATACAACATTATGTGATAAAGTTTGTCAGTGACTTGCGACATGTCTGTGGTTTTCTACACTAATAAAACTGACAGCCAAAATATAACTGAAATATTGTTGAAAGTGGCGTTAAACAGAATAAACCAACCACAGGATTGATTGATTGATTGATTGATTGATTGATGTTTAACATAAAGAGAGCATCTATATTCCTTTATGAGAAGGATTAGGGTTATGTTGTTTAACACCACTTTCAACAATATTTCAGTTATATCGTGGCATTTAGTTTTTTATCGGTGGAGGAAACTGGAGCACACGGTGAAAACCACAGACCTGTCGAAAGTAACTGACAAACTTTATCACATACTGTTATATCGAGTACACCTCGCCATGAACGGCATTCGAATTCACAACTTTAGTGATGCACTGATTGCACAGGTAGTTATAAATCCTGTACTACCTACCCTACGATCACGACCATGATTGCCCCTACACGGATAGAAAAAGAGGTGATAGAGATTAGATTTCCAAACAATTTTACCTGAATGGGGTAAATTAATTAAAATTTATATATTCCACCCATGTTCAATTTGAATTAATCTACAGTAAGTGTAGCCATGAGGTGTCGACTAAGATGAAACTATATGTAATAACATATGCCTCCAGACATTTTAACAGCAAAAAAAAATGTACATGTATAATTTCTATTGACAACCCAAAGTGCATGACAATGATATTGTTCCTAGTGTGTTCATTTGCATATTTCATGCTTTTATTTATTTCTATTTTCTAAAAATAGCATATACATTGTATAGGAATATATTTAGTGGTTGCAATACCAAAATGTACATGTATAATTTCTATTGACAACCCAAAGTGCATGACAATGATTTGTGTTCATTTGCTTAAATATTTTGTGTTTTTATTTATTTCTAAAAATAATATGTTATATATATCAAAATATTTTGTGGTTGCAATACCAAAATGTACATGTACAATTTCTATTTTATTTATTTCTAAAAATAACATGAAAATATTTGGTGGTTTGCATTTTCACTTTCACTTTCAATTTCAAAATACGTGTAGTTTTAAACAATGTTTAACAAACTAATATTGGTGGTGACAGGTCTTAAGTTTAATTTAGCACCGTGTTTTGGTCAAAAGGCAAAAATAATTTGCTCCCCAGTAACAGCAAGTTTGAAGGTATTTGAAATGATTTTCTTCATTGTTCGGCAAGTAACAATAACTTTCGAACAGAATTTCCAAATCGCTTGCCCATTGGACAAGCTGAAACAAAACTTCTTATAGCGGTCTGAATTGAATTGAGGACAGTGCTGTTTAGAGACTTTATCAAACTGAATTTTATTTTCTCCTTTTTCACAATGAAACAAGATTTTTTTTCACAAGTGGATGTTACATGTTACAAGTGGGTATCTCCAGATGCTTTTTACATGTAGATGAATTATGACTTATGATTTTTGACATAAAATTGATTTCCTTGAATATAAAAAGAAAGTGTTACATGTAATATTTCCTGTCTGTACACACAGGGGCCAGAAGAGGTTTTTCATGTACCTATATGGTGTATAGGTATATAGGTACATGAAAAAACTCATCTGGCCCCTGTGTGTGTACACAGGTGCTTATCTAGATAATATATTATATAGTGAGACTTCAGCCACAAAAATATAGACAGGTAGAAACGTTGCACTCAGGGGTGGGCCTAATGTAGGCGTTGAAACAATTTGATTATAATTAGGTGTACATATATAGGTAAAATAAAATACATGTACAAAGGGCACTGATTGGGTCAGGCAATTATAAATTTGAACTTAAATATATGTCCATGGTACATACATGTACACCCTTCCACTAAAGTTGTTGCGTTTGTACTCGTTACAACATTATGTGATAAAGTTCAGTACTCAAGCTAACCCACTTGCCCGAAGCCCGAGACAATTAAAAATGGATTCGAACAAGTGAAAATTATAAAAGAATTTGTTTGAATAAGGGAACGACCATTTAACTTGAAGGAGGGGTTATGGTTTTTTCCTACAGATATGTTCTGATTCCCAATGTTGCTGAAAAAAATATTCTGGTTTTGGTGGAGGAAAAAAAAATAATCTGATTCAGAGTTTTTGTCATATAACCTAATGTTATATTCTGAAAATAAATATTCTAACTCTCGTGTTGTCCGAAAAAAAAAATTCTGAACGAAAAAAAAAAGTTAAATGGATAATTTTTCTTGATTTGGCTTTCGAGCAAGTATGTGAAAAAAAATTAAGGCAAAGACTGACAGCTTGTCAGTGACTTGCGACAGATAGGCGATTTTCTCTGGGTATTCTTGTGCCCTCCACAAATAAAACTGACCGCCACGATATAACTAATATATTGTAGACAGTGGCACTAAACACCATGACAATGTACACACTTGTAAGACATAATAGTGTCCTGTGAAATTGTGTCCGGTTGTGTTATATTTGTAATGAAAAACCTTAAACAGACCGAACGAAGTCATCGCTGTGCTTTAGTCCGTCCTCGGACTTTATCATAGGAGACAATTGTAAGGGTGGACACTATTTAATGTTACACATTTAATACTAAAGTTTGACATTTTGTCCTTTCGTGAGCTTTAAATACATGATAATTAAATTCTCCCTTGCTGTGCTGTAAGAATTTAAAACATTTCTTATATTATACATGTTTGGATTATAAGGTGCAAAGACAAAATAAGACAGATATATATTAGGTTTAGTTCTTTGACATAACTGTGATTGACATTATGTCCTCATGTGAACTTAAATACAGTTAAACCTGCCCATGTAGTCACTTCTATTAAGCAGTCACCTGTATTAAAAGGTCACTTTTTTCTTGTCCTGTCATAGAAAATTTCATATGAATTGAACCTCTTTAAAAAGGTTGTCTGTCTTATGAGGCCACTCTTTCTTTCTCCCAAAGGTGACCTCTTAAAAAAGGAAAGGTTTGATTACATGGTAAATACATGTACATTGTACTCTGTACACACTTACAATTGAATCAAAACAATTGTGTACCCTGTGCATGTACATGTCCTCATGTGAACTTAAATACATGTATATGGAGATACATGTAGTACACACTTACAATTAAAGCAATTGTATACAATGTACATGTATGTATGTGTATTTGAAGTATATTGTCCTTAAAGACTTGTTTACTACTTAAATGTTGTTTTCGTACTATTCTCAATCTTAGTACAAATGCATTGATATTAAAATCTGAATTAAGTGGCCATTCTTTCAATTAATATGTTTTAGATCCAACATATGAATGCTATAAATAGATGCCTTCAGAGTGTAATGATCTTGAATTGTTTTCACTTTCATGCTTCTTTGAAGAGGAAGTTTAGTATCTTCATTTGTTGAAGAGGGATTGATCGATTAGACTTCTTCCTTATTTGACTTAAGAAAGCTAGAGCCAGAAAACAAAATGGCGGCTGTATCATAGGAAATTACTGGCATCTTTACAATAAATTAATTCATAAATTTATTTATATCAAAATTCTGAGTCACTTTGCTCCAAAAAAATGTAGTCAAGACTGAATGAAAACAATTATTATTACTTGGTACTTGGTTATATTTCATTGAAGTTGAACGATCCTTTTAATTCAAGTTTTATTAAGCTGTCAATATATATGTCAAACTTCACAGTATATTTTAGTATTAGCTTGACTAACAGAATCTATAAATAGGTTTAATTGTTGATGGTTTATGGTTCATAATGCCACTTTCAACAATATTTCAGTTATATCGTGACCGTCAGTTTCATGGGTGGAGGAAACCAGAGTGCCCAGAGAAAACACTGACCTGTCGCAATTCACTGACAAACTTCATCACATAATGTGGTAGCGGAATCTACAATAAACATGTGACATTGTCTTGAGGTCAAGAGGTCAACAACCTTAACCAGTGTTCCTTCAAATATCCAAGATGTTTTGAGTGATTGGTGTTTAACATCACTTTCAGCACATTTTCACCTATATTTTGACTACTTAAAGGGGAATTTGCGGTAGTGTCTACCGCCAAAATTTGTGGGCGGAGCTTATCAGCAAAAATCCCGGTTGATATGAACAGCTAATTTATGAAACTGTATGTCACATGACCAACGTGACCAAGGTCACATACTTCAAAAATTTGATGTGATTTTTGTAGGTTTTAGACTGATGAAGAATATTATTTTTAATGAGACTAAAAGTTTCGTAGGGAGGAACAGTAGTGACCATGCCTGTCAAATATTTTGCACCAAAAGTAACTATGAAACTGTGTATCATTGATTTTTCCTCTTCAAGATGACCGTGGCAAAAATAATGAAGAAACTGAATGTTTGCTCCGCCCACAGCTATTTATACCCACGCTCCCGGTTTAAGTCTAATCGGGAGGGGAAAGCTCAGTTACAGTTGTATTGGTGAATTCTCGGCCATGAATACAATGTCGGCATAGCTAAGACAATACAGTCCAAGTAGAATACAAATTGAAGGGTTAGTGGTTATGGTGTTTCATACCACTTTCAACAATTAATTTCAGTTATATCATTGCGGCCAGTTAGTATTAATGGTGGAGGAATCCGTAGTCCCTGCAGAAAACAACCGACCTGCCGCAAGTCACTGACAAACTTCATCACATAATGTTGTACAGGATTGTCATTTTCAACCGATTGCCGATGAAAATCATCGGTTAATTTCACATTTTGTCTTCGGTTACTTTTTTAAGATTACAAGTGGAAAATTGGTTTTTTTTCACTATTTTTAGGATCTTAAAGCCTTTCTTTCCATACCAAATATTATCGGTAACATGTCAATTTCCATCGGCTACTTAAAATCCTAATGAAATCCCTGGTTGTATCAAGTATACCTCGCCTGAGAGGGAATCAAACTCACAACGTTAGTGGTGAAAGGTACTGATTTGCATAGGTTCAGTTGTAAAGTCAACTACTATATGATGATCATGCCCATGACTGCCTCGAATTCAAACTGAGTTGTCTATCTACAAGGGGGGGGTATGGTGTATAACGCCACTTTCAACAATATTTCAGTTATACATGTATGTGGTGGATTTTGTACTATAATCAATAATTCTAAATTATAAATATATACATGTATCAGTTTTCCTATTTCAAAAACAGGATATGCCAAATAATATTGTGGTTTAACATTTTTATTTTTGGTTTTCAAAACTATAAATAGCTCGAGTTAGCTATTCTGATCATGTGATATAATTTAATTGTCATATGTCTTTTTAGCTATGATAGAATACACTTTTGTAATATTTTTTATAGGATTCTTGTGACTTCTATTAATTTAATATTAAGTTCCTTATTAAACATGTTAAAATCTACAGTACTTATTTTATTACCAATCAAATTCTCATCTGATCTACATAAACGTGAACTAGGAGTATATATCTTGATCAGGAAAGAATTTTGGAAGACAAAAATGCTTTTACAGTACATGTATATTAGTTGAAGGTTATTCCAGAAACGCGTCGTGTGCACTAAATTTGAGCGAGTGAGTGAGTGAATAATTGTTGTTTAATGCCAAGTCAGCAATTTTTAAGCTAGATCATGGCGAGAACAAGTTAATTATTATTGAGATGATGATGAGGTCCACTTTGTACAAAACCAACACTTAGTTGGATTTATGTAGTGTTAGGTGACTGAAACAACAGTCGCTCCACTCGGACACATTATTCTGATTCCAAGCCAACCAGTCTTTGCTCTTTCTCATTAATGCTGCGTGCTTAGCAGAGAAGCAACAAATACCAATTTTATAGTCTTTAGTTAGACCCGACCAGGGCTCGAACCCACAATCTACCGCACTCGAGACCAGCACGCTAACCATTACACCACTGATGCGGCTGTCGCGAATTAGAAAAGGGGGTAATTAAAGATCTAATTTTAATTAGATTGGAATTATGATTTGTTTATTTATTTATTTATTCATAGACAAATCCAGAAGTATTGCTCCCTCCTTTTCTGATATGTCATGCATCAGAAGAAGAGGGGGGGAGGGGGGAATTATCGACCTATTTTTAATTAGATTGTCCTAATTCGTCTTCACAAAATTTATCTCTTATGCATTTAATTAGAATGCGCATCATGCCCATTTAAGTAAAAATTTATGTATTATGTCTGATAAGGAATTAAAATGATTGATGGATAAGAGGGTAATTAAAGTACAAAAATGTATCTGTTAAAATGCACCTATAGGTATTTATAGTACATGTGCAAATTAACGACATACAAAATTGTATATATGGATCCACCGACAGACATGGGAACAAACTTTCTGTAAAAGTACACCAATACATATCAGTATTTACATTGTATAGTAATGTGAATCTAAGATATGAATATTGACAGACATGAAACAAATTATCTGTTCAAGTGCAACTAGATACATGTATCATATGTATGTCAAATATATATCTCCACAGACCCAGACATGGGAACAATTACATCCATAACTAAAGTGTTTCTTATACATGTAATGAAACATTATTTATCGCAGCACAGATTTAGAGGGCTGGCCATGTTCCAAAACCCTTAGCCAAGATTTCATAGAGGAAGCAAAAATTCTTGCATTTCTATCAAGACTTATAAACTTTCTCATGTAAAGGACACATCACAGTGAGTTTCAAACTATCCTTCATTTGTAAAAGATTAGTGGTTAATATGTTAAATGCTATATCAATCATCTAAACCACTAGACCACCATATCCACTCAAGGTGAAAGACAATAGGAGACAGATTACAATTCACAATATACATATTATAATGTGTGCAGGATATTCTACCTTGTATGTATGTTTGTGGTCGGTGGAAGCGACCAGTAAAATTAAAATTAATTGCACAGTTGAGTTATGGGCACCCATATACTGATCTTGCAGTCATAAAACTATTGGGCATGAGTACAAACTCATACTCAAAACAAATGTTCAGAACACTGTACAGTGAAACCTGTGTTAACAGAACCCTGATTAAACCAGAATCCTGTGTAAACTGAACCCTGATTAAACCAGAATCATGTATCAACCGAACCCTGATTCAACCAGAATCCTGTGTAAACTGAACCCTGATTCAACCAGAATCCTGTGTAAACTGAACCCTGATTAAACCAGAATCCTGTGTAAACTGAACCCTGATTAAATCAGAATCCTGTGTAAACTGAACCCTGAATAAACCAGAATCATGTATCAACCGAACCCTGATTCAACCAGAATCCTGTGTAAACTGAACCCTGATTAAACCAGAATCCTGTGTAAACTGAACCCTGAATAAACCAGAATCATGTATCAACCGAACCCTGATTCAACCAGAATCCTGTGTAAACTGAAACCTGATTAAACCAGAATCCTGTGTAAACTGAACCCTGATTAAACCAGAAGCATGTATCAACCGAACCATGATTAAAACAGAATCCTGTGTAAACTGAACCCTTATTAAACCAGAATCCTGTGTAAACTTAACCCTGACTAAACCAGAATCCTGTGTAAACTGAACCCTGATTAAACCAGAAGCATGTATCAACCGAACCATGATTAAAACAGAATCCTGTGTAAACTGAACCCTTATTAAACCAGAATCCTGTGTAAACTGAACCCTGAATAAACCAGAATCATGTATCAACTGAACCCTGATTAAACCATAATCATGTGTAAGCAGAACCCTGAATTAACAAGAATCATGTGTAAACCAGACCCTAATTAAACCAGAATCATGTGTAAGCAGAACTTTAAAGAAAGTCCCATAGGAAATATGTATTAATTTAACCTGTGTAAACAGAACACCTGTCTATTACGAACACAAAAGCTACTTCAAAGGAGGTTCAGATTAGACAGGTTTGACTGTATTAAATAAAAATAGTATGTTCTGATCAGACAATTTTGGAGTATAAGTCCAAAAATCATACTCTAGAGTTTTATGACCGTTAAGCCTTTGTGTACAGAAGGGTTATTTTTACTATTTAAAAAATGTGCATGTAAACATTCAACAGCGATTTAAACACTGTTTTGTTTACATTATGTCTTAGTCAATGATAACCCTATTATAGTACCTGTATATTTAAGTTGTTTACATGTTATATACAGCCATTTATATTTTTTAACAAACAAGGCCTAAATTGTAGATTTTTGTTGGTATGTCCTTTTGTTCTCTTTCTTTTGGTCATTGTGTTGTCTGTCCTTCTTTGATTTATGGGGACTGGTTACCCCTTTGGTATCTTCTAATTCTTCTTATAATATTGTTTGTTTCCAATAGTACACAATAAAGAAGACAGAAGCTAATTGAATGGAAACAGTGATTCTAGTTTTTTATTTAACTGGATAATTGTTCCACTCAAACCTGTACATTACATTTTGTAGGACTTTGAAGGAAACCTGAAAAAGTGTCCTTTATGGGCAGTTGCCCTTTATATACTTAGTTATTATAATCCCAAGGCCTAGACAGCTGGCCCTTCTGCACTAGGCATGAGGTGTGCATGTTGGTGTGCAGCTATTTCTTGTGACGCACATATATATATTATTTTTATCATCAGCATGCCTTTAAGCATCGTCCCTTGGTGCCTTCTGCAGTTGAGCCCCCTGTTCTACTACTACGAGATGTGCGCGAGGCATTTTTATGAGGTTCTCCAATGTCTTTTTGCTCATATTTTAAATAAATTACTAATTACAAAGATATATATAGGGTATGAGCAACATAAAGAGTTTGATTATCTTAGAAATCTAGTCATTTGTCTATTGTGATTGTGTTATTGTGTACATTGTAGTTTAGTTTATGTTTCTATCAGTTTGGAATTCTCTCTTTATACATTTTTTGTATGTATTCTTGTTTGCCCCTTGTGGGCCCAAAATTGGCAATAAAATATTCTTCCTCTTCTTCTACAGGTTCAAATTACTGTACATGTACATTCTATATGTATGTATTATTCATTAAAAGGAGTAAATGAAAGTGTCCTTTATAGATAATTTCTTATGGCCTTTCAATAAGGGGTGCTACCAGAGAATTTTACCCATTTCAAATGGAATTTGGTACCTCCTGATTTTAAAGAGCATTGTATAAAATATTCATGAAAAATGTTCAAATTTTAATAAAAAGTACCCCCTGTAAATAGTGAAGTACATATATAAATACTGGTACACTTGAAAAATATTAAGAACCCTTTACATGTGCCCCTTAAGGCCCTTTACATGTGCCCCATAAGGCCCTTTACATGTTCCCCTTAAGGCCCTTTACATGTGCCCCTTAAGGCCATTTACATGTGCCCCTTAAGGCCCTTTACATGTGCCCCTTAAGGCCCTTTACATGTGCCCCTTAAGGAAGCTTTGACTGTACATTTTACATTTAGTGACATTTACCACTATGACACTTAAAAATTATTGGTATAAGATATTTTATTTACCAATCATGGTCCCATTATGGGCAGAGTCATTACAACACATTGAATGATTAACATACATAATAATGCACATGACAGACAACAACATGAACAATAAAATCAAATAGCAGTTAATGCTAAAGAAATGCTACATTTATAAAATAATAGTCAACAGTGACCTGGAAAATAGTCCTAGATATACATGTATAGTTATTATATTACTATACATGTACATTATGTATGCACATCAATGACTGTGGTATTCGAGGACTTGGTCCAGTGATTAAGCACACTTAACCGGACAGAACCAACTTTTACTGGACAATGCCCAATGTATGACAGACCTTCGGAATGACTGATGGAAATCTATATATAGCTAGGTAATGGCTTGGGACATGGCCAACAATTGCCAGCTAGGATCACAACCATCTCCTCCTGATTCAACATTTGTCACGTATATTATACACAGTTCTCGAATCCATACTTAAATATTTCAATAGTGCTGCAACATGCTTTGTAATAATTACATATTAATAATTACATATTTGGCTTAAATTAAATGATCGTAGGGTAGTTGGATTTACAACTACATGTACCTGTGCAATCAGTACCTATCACAATTAAAGTTGTGAGTTCACAGTGAATAGGATCAAAAAAATTAATAATGGGACATTTTCTATTGACATTCAGAATTTCAATGGGCCATTCTTTAACATTCTTTGTAAATATTTCTGATTTCAATGGGACATTTTCAGATGGAATGCGATAAATGGCGCATGACCCCCTCTAATCCCAATCACTGAGTTCAAATCACGGTTATGGTGAGGTACTGTATACTCAATACAACATTATGTGATTTAGTTTCTCAATGACTTGCGACAGGTCGGTGGTTTTCTCCAGGTACTCCGGTTTCCTCCACCAATAAAACTGACCGTCACGATATAATTGAAATTATTGAAAGTGGCGTTATACACCATTAACCCTAAGCCTAACCCCAAAAATAAACCCATACTTTTTGCCCAAAAATATCTCCCTCAACGCTAATAATGATTAAGAAAGATCTGGGTCCCAGACATATAATATAATTATATAATAGTTACTTATGTATAGGGCATTATCGTGATTTATAGACTGCCCAAGGGACAGTAGTATTGACAGAGACATTGATAATGCCTGAGCTGCAGACGAGGGCTTTATCAGTGTTGAAGTCAATACTACTGTCCCAAGGGTAGTCTATAAATCACGATAATGCCCTATACATAAGTAACTATTATTTTTATTTCATTGAAGGAAATAAGACTTTATAAATAATTTTGCTCATTATGGTACATTGACAACTGTACGATCTCCGATCTCCGTTGCATTTTAAAAAGGGGATGCAACTCTAAAACGTCGAGCGGGCATTATCATGTTAATGACTGGTAGATTTCTTTAACGCAGATTAATGCATGACACATGACCATGTCTACACCAATGAAAAAGTGGAATTGAGAACTGATATGAAATAATGTTCTTTAAATGCCTCCTGATTTCCCATAAACTCTTTCCCCTTCGACTTATCAAATAATAAAGGAGATATGAAATATTATCAATCAGAGGGTTAGAATCAGATAATTGAATGTCTCATCTTATTGAATATTGATTGTTTGATTGATCAATTACGAGTTGTATTCATGACCAGAACAATGCAGGTTTATCTTATCTGTACAGTAGCACCCCCCCCCCCCCCCCCCCCNCCCCCATCTTATAGCCCTTCCTATCAAGGGTCACCCCTCTTATCAAGCCAGATTTATCCACAGAGATAATAAAATACTACAACATTGTCCACTCAATTGTCTATCTTATAAGGCCAATTTTTCAAATTGCAGAAGGGGCAGCTTTATAAGGTTTGGCAGGTCATTGACAAACTTCATCACATAATGTTGTATCGAGTACTCCTCACCAACAGCGATATTCAAACTCACAACGTTAGAGGTGATAGGCACCGATTGTATAGGTAGTTCAGTTGTAAATCCAACTACCATACGGTCACGACCACGACAGCCCTCAGAGTACCCAGAGAAAACCTATTAATACAGTAACATGTCATCTTAATAAGAATACATGTAATTCAATACCCAATTTATTAAACAAACTCTTACACATTGTAATAGTTAACAAAATCTATATTAATTATATGCAATGTAGTCTCTGTTACAATATTAATAATTAATAATAATTCACAACTAAAGGAGTTTTATTACTTTACATATCATTGTAGTTATATGCATTTCTACACCTTGTAAGATCTCAGCCAGTCATTCATCACAAGGTAAGATTATAGCCTTGGGCCATTCATAAAATTAACTACACCTACAGAGGGAGTACCAACAGAAACTTGTCTACTAATCATTAAATGACAACATTTCTTTTATTTGTAAGCTGTGTTTGTTTATTTGTTTTTGTTGTTAGATCAGTATGGAGTTTTTTTTTTTTCTTTCTTGTCTATTATTTTTATTAGAATCAATTATTGTTTGTTCGCTGTTAATATTACCAGCTAAATGAACCTGCTCCTAGTATCCAATTTTTTATTGAAATTTCAAAAATAATAATAATAATAATTTTTCACCTTTTTTTTATCTGTACAAAGGTATGCATTACTTTATGATTATAAATAAATTTACTTGTGATTTAATCAATATATTAACATAATAATATTTTTATTTCTAATTTTATTTTTGTAGAAAAAAATTCCTTTTAGTAAATATTATTATTTTTATAGAGTTTCTTTATTAAATATTTAAAAATAAATGAAATAACAAAGATATA